>PVLA01011034.1:0-57011 GCA_004027455.1 Hydrochoerus hydrochaeris
GCGCCCAATTCCCACATGCGGTGTCCTTTTCCTGGAGAAGCGATTGTCACAAGGCGTGGATGGACTAGGAAGCGGCATGGACAGAAAAGGGCGCTGCATTCAAATGTGTGTCACCTGCCACAGGTACAGAGTGAATCCCTCTCATGCATTTCTGGCCAAAAGAAAACTCTTAGAGGACAATGGTGCACCAGTGCCTTTCCTATAGTGCACCCTTTATAACTTTCTCTTCAACATTTTTCAAGGAAAAGAGGCAGGTGATGTTCTAAGGGTCACCAAAATCATTACCTGCCACTTCCTGGGCAACGTCTACTTTGGTAGATTCACACCCTGTTTTGCAATGTTGTTGTAATTGATAGTTACAACTTTAGATTCTCAGTCAAAACTAAGAAATAAGATTCTCACTGTAACCTACCTCAATTGAAGTAAAAGAAAATATAGTTTTGTCATTCCTTAATATGTGCCTGTGTTTGCTTATAAGCCAACATTCCAACAGAAGATAGATAACTTAGAATTTCCGATGAATATTCCGTTACCTTCCTGTCAGAACTGTCTTCTTTGGCTTACGTACTGACTCTATTAAAACACAACTCCATTTCAGACATCAAATAATTGCTTTGGCATAGTTGAGTCTTTTTAGATAAATCTTTATTATTTTACTTCTCTTTTACTTTCTTTTTATTTTCCAAAATCTCATTCCTATGCAGGAGACTGTCTCTGTAACATTTACAGGTGATGAGTGAGTCTTTGAGTCCAAACAACATCCTGGGATATCACTCTAGAGTGCTATATTTGTATCATTTGGTGCTTTGTCATAATGTGCTGGCACCTACCCCATGTTCTCATGGCCATATATTCAAAGTCATTGACAGTAATACTGTCTTCATCTTATCTGCAGACTTCTGTTGTTCCATCTTAACTATTTTCAAGTGCATATTTAATAGCATTAAGTATACTCAAAATGGTGTAAGACAGTTTTCCAAAAGTATTTCATCTTGCAAAAGGGATGCTATTAAAAAAAATTTCCCTTCCCCATCCTACTTTTTGTGATTTTATTCACTTATTGACTTTCATTAGTACATGCTTGCAGGACACAATGATTACCTTCACTGTGAGAAATTGGTACAAGTACGTAACACTTTTCATTTATTTTACCCCTTCCCTCCACCCCTCTTTATTTTGCCAGCATCAGATTCAAGTATTTTTCTTATAAAATCTTACAAAGTTAATTATCATATGTACAGATTAAAATCTATAGCAGTAGGCCAGAAGCATAGAAAACACAGAAGACACTTGTACTGAGTCGAGGTATTCTTTTAGATACATTATCCATGCTGAATTGCAATAACTTTTTTGTCTCTCTTTTTTCCTATTATTTTTATTTTGTACTTATGTCTTCAGACCTTGGTAACTACCAGTCTTCTTTTTTTTTTGGTACTGAGGATCAAACTCATGACCTCACACTTGTCAGGCAGGCGAGTAGGCCACCAAGCTAAATCCAAGGCCTAGTCTACTTTCTTTTTTTATTACTTTAACTTCTTTTGATAAGTCGTGTAAGTAGAATCACACAGCTTTTGTCTTTCTCTAACTTACTTATCGAATACAATTTCTTTAAGGCTAAATCATTTTACAACATGCAACAGGAATTTTTTCCCTTCTTAAGGAGAAAAGTAATA
Organism: Hydrochoerus hydrochaeris; assembly: GCA_004027455.1. Classification (NCBI taxonomy): domain Eukaryota; kingdom Metazoa; phylum Chordata; class Mammalia; order Rodentia; family Hydrochaeridae; genus Hydrochoerus; species Hydrochoerus hydrochaeris. The sequence goes on from PVLA01011034.1 coordinate 1,674, forward strand.
ATATGTTTTGCATGTAGGCCTCATTTTTTATATGCAGTTGTGCACTCAGGGCATTCAGTTTGCTGTCACCTATGGGCTGTTGTGAATAGCACTACTGTAAACATGGATGTGAAAACATCTCTTTGAGGTTTGGTTTCATTTCTTTGGGATGTTTATCCAGCAGTGGGACTGCTGGATCTTAGGTAATTCTATATTCCATTCTTAATTTTTAGAGAAAGCCCCATACTGTTTTCCATAGCTGTTGCAACATTTTAAATTCCTACCAACAGTGCTTGAGGCTTCACATTTCTCCACATCCTTGCATACTTGGTGTTTTTAAACAAACCAGAATTTTTTGTGTAAAGCATGGTGGTAATATATATCAACCACGTTATAATCTTTAGTTCACACTTCTCTTTGTAGGTAAACTTCTTTAAGCATGTGAATTAAGGATAAGTACTTTGACTAAACTGCTTATGTTTTAAATCTTTAGTGGCTGTGGAAAGAATTTCAGACTAGTATGTAAATAAATCTGCCATTTAAACTTTTTCAGTTTTGATTCGATCATTAACACTGTAAGGATTAACAAAGTTGTTGCAAAGATGATTGCAAATGTCTTTAATTAATAGGAAAAATTCAACTGCCCCACTGTTAAGCACATGTGCTCCTTAAAGACTTAGGTCTAAATCTTAATTTCAGATGTGTCTGGCTGCAGAGCTAGTAGTTTAGACATGATGCTCCTAAACAGTGGGAAAGCTGTGACCACAGGCTGATGTGAAATGTCATAAGATCTCTGACCATTTCTCCCATAGCTGTCATATTGCCAAAACTTGTTTTATTTATTTTGCTAGTAATTATTCAACTGTGAGACTATTTCACTGTATGATTTTTATTTCCATTGCTTTGATAATTAGTTATGTGTAGAATTTTACCATGTAATTATTTGCCTTTGTGTGAGAATTTTTCTTTGCTATACAGCAGATATCACTACATTGGCATAAGTTCACATACATGTATAATTTTCCACAAAGCAAACTTTAAATCTAACTCCAAGTTGTTAGGATTACTGGTCTTGTTACCCTTCTCTGTGCTCCAGCTGATTGTAACTCTCTGGAATTTATTATAGGTAAATATTTTCTTTTTTCAAGTTGATCATTTTCCTCACACTGTAGGTATATGACTTCCCATGATTCTTCAAACTTCATTTTATTAGTCTGAGTTTTCAACCATGAGCTGAAATTGTATGATTCTGAAATATTTAATCATGTAATTTCAGGCTGAAGAACAGGCACCAAAAAGGTGAAAAGAAAGAATTCTATTGATAGTGCTGGAATCTGGAATCTGTTATTATATGAATGGGAGCAATAAACATCTTGTTTTTTTTGTTGTGTTAAGAGAATAAAAAGATTGTCGTATATATGTGCTGTTTCTTTATTTCAACAAAAATATATATGAAAAGCTTTAAAAAGTTAGCAAAATTCCTTATAATTACATGATATTTTTATACTACTGAGCTATTGTGATAAGAACAAAATGGAACTAGTAAAAAAAAATCCAGAGATCAATGGAGTAGATTAGAAGGTGCAGAAATAAATCCAAACATACTCAGCCACCTTATCTTTGAAAAGGGGGCAAACACAATTTAATAAATGGTGTTGGAAAAACTAGTTTTCCACATGCAGAAGGTTAAAACTAGACCCATATCATTCACTATGCAATAAACTAAAATTGAAATGGATCAAAGATCTAAATATTAAAACAGAAATACTAAATCTACTACAAGATAAAATAGTTAAAATTTTTGAAGACATAGGTATAGACAAAAACTTCGCAAGTAAAACCCCCCAACTGCATGGGAGATACTTAGAATTAACAAGTAGGATCTCATATTATTAAAAAGCTTTTGCACAGCAAAACAAATCACCAACAAAACGCAAAGAAAAATCAAAGTGTGAAAAAATTAGCTAGTTGTTTCTCAGACAAAGGATTAATATCTAAAACACATAAAGAATTCAGAAAAATCAGTCTTCCCTAATTTAAAGACCCAGTCTAAAAATGGGCATCTGAGATGAATATGCACTTCTCAAATGAAGAAGTACAAACAGTAAATAGATATATGAAACAATGCTTAACATCAGTGGTCATTTGAGAGAAGCAAATTAAAACAACACTGATATCCCATCTCATCCCAGAAAAAATGACCATCATTCAGAAATCAACCAATAACAAATGCTGGGGGAGTTGAGGGGAAAAATGGAGCCCTTCTTCATTGCTGGTGGGAGTGCAGACTGGTGCAGCCACTATGGAAATTAGTGTGGAGATTCCTCAAAAAACTAAAACTAGAGGTTCCATTAGACCTAGCTATTCCCTTTTTTGGTATCTTCCTGAAAAAAATTAAAAATATCATAACACAGCAATATAGGCTTGTTCATGTTTAAAGAAGCACAGTTTGTAAGTGCTGTATCTTCAAATGCTCATCAGCTGATGAATGGATAAAGTTGTAGGGTTTTTTGAATCTAATTACTCTGCCATAAATAAGGATAAGCTTGTGACATTTCTAGCTAAATAGATTCACGTTGATTTCACACACTTAAGTGAAATAAATTGGAGGCACATGTTTAAATGATTTATTTTCCCCTCTGGTGTGAGAAACTAAAAGTGTAAATAAGAATCAAGATGTGTAACAGATACTGGAAAAAGTGAAGAAGTTGTTCAAAAGGAAAAAGGAACTAGGATGCAGGAGGATGAAAAGAAAGAAAATTTCAAAAAATGAGAAAACGATGAATCGAAACAAAGCTTTGTAAATACAGAGGGAAAAAGGAGTTGAAGGAGAGGAGAGAAATGGAGAAAAAGGAGGATTCAAAACATATCATGTATAGGTACAAATTCCCTATGATGAACATGATTATTATGTTTATTTAAGTCGTACCAATAAACTTAACAATAAAATAAACTATATTGTATTTTTAATAATTATATGGCATTTATAACTTGCAGTGAAATTTATCTCAAAATTTTGACAATGTGTTGGAGTGGGCAGAATAAGAAATTATACAGTAACACTTCTGTTTGTGAACAAATTGGTTTGCACATAGAAGCACAGGCAAAATTTTGCTTTCATTCTCAAAATCTACTTCGAGTAACAACCACCACTATAGCCATCTTCCCCAAAATTGTGTGAAATAAACTAAATTTGTGAATCAAGATACCACTTGTATTTTCAAAGTATTTATGAATATGACAGTAATGGTTAAAAGTGTCTTAAAATTATGGCTTTTTGAGTTGGGGATATAGCTCAGTGTTAAGTGCTTTTCTAGCATGCACGAGACCCTAGGTTCCATCCAACAACATATAAATCACAGACACACACACACACACACACACACATACACACGCACACATGAACGCATGGATGTATGCACATACACAATTATTTTTTTAGATTTTATAGTACATAAATGAACCAGTGCACTAGACAGTTATTTTGATTCATTGTGTGGTGTCCTCAGTATTTTTGTTCACTGCCTTTCAATATACATATTTTTAGCTTCAATCATTGTATTAGAGTATGAGTATTGATAAGGTCACGTGGAATATAAAAATCAGTTTGATCCCACTGTACTATATTTATACTGTTAAATGTCTATTAAAATAATCAATAGTGTTATTTTTCTTATCCTTTCAGTTTCTTTTTCTTCTTTCTTTTTTCTTTTCTCTCTTCTCTCTCTTTTCTCTCTTCTCTCTCCTCTCCTCTTCTCTTCTTCTCCTTTTCTTTTCTTTCTGTTAACTAACCGAGGTTGTGTTAGGTAGAATAATACACAATGGAGACTACAATATGCTAATCCTGTAATCTGTGGATATGTTACCTACACGACAAAGAGGCTTTAAAATATATGGCCAAGAGCTTAAAATAAGGACATTATCTGTGGCTATTTGGATGAGCCCAATACAATCAATGGGGACCTTAAAAGTATAAGGAGGAGGAAGACAGAGTCTGAGAGAGATGTGACCTTGTGCATGGTCAGGGAAGTACACCACTGTTTTGCAAATGGAGGAACCATGAGTCAAGGGGTGTCAGTGGTTCCTATCAAGTTGAAAATGTAAGGAAATAAACCTTTTCCTGAAGCTTTTTGTTGGAACAAGCCTGGATAAGTCATCAAGTTTTACCCATGAAGTATTTGTAGGATTGTAAAATAGTAAGTTTTTGTTAATTTGAGCCACTAGGTGCAGTAATTCAATATGGTAGCAACAGGAAATAGATAGAGTGGTCATGCATCTAAGTATCATTATATATTGGCATAATTTGCTCCTCATTTGTATTAAGGTTCTAAACAAAATGATTTTTTGTTTTGCAGGGCTATTAAATTCATTAATAATCTTTTCTTCTTACCCTTCTGAATAATATGAGATAAATAATAGTCTGTGATTTTGGTCTCCCATCTTAAAAACACAACCCATCAGATAAGTTGAAAAATATTTTTTGATACAGTGAAGTTTACTGAAGGAAATGTGTTACAGGCACAATGAACTAAGTGAAATACTATCTGGAAAACATTCTATAGTCCAGGCACCACTGGTTAGGAGTAGAGGTTTGTGCTGCACATAAATTCGGGCAAGTGTTTATACATCAGTAATGGGAAATATCCTCCTGGGATTTCAGATTTGTTACTGTGGATGTTGTTTGCTAACACTGAGTGTTTTGCCTGGATGCTTATAGCAACTTCATGCTGCCACCCGTCTGTTCGCTAAAAAACATAGTTTTGGGCCAAAAACTATTTCAGATATTTCTACCATTTCAGAAGTCTCATGCTGCATGTGAATGCCCACTGTACTTGAGGAATGATGTATACAATTTCAATGCTGGTAGGAATACTCACCTTCAACTTTTCTCCTCTTGTTAACAATATAAAGTATATCATTTTTGTTCATTTTAACTGTTCTGCAATGTATACATGGTATAAAATGTCATCCTATATGTAAGAAATGTATGCATTTTTTATAAATTGAACATCAACAAATAAGTCAGTTAAAAAATATGCTACAGAACCTGGTTTCTCTCACTTTTTCTTGGTAATATTCATCAAACCAAATCTTTCTTTATTTTAAAAAGTTATTCCTCATTAATTTTGTAGGTGACTTTGTAATTGTGATATCCAAGTAGCATACTGTCTAGTGCAAGGTAGATGTTCTAATGAATGTTACTTGAATAAGTAAGTGAATCATTGTTCTAATAATGTATCTTTCACCATCATTTATTTTAGGTTTAAGATCCATAGGATATTTGTCCTCTTATCCCACATAAATAAAGAGTAATGTTGTTCTTTAAGACCTTGCCATTCTTCCATGCATCAATGACAAATTGCTCCACTAGCCTGAGATGAGTTGTCATCTACTACTGGGTCAATCCCAACTTCTATTCTCTGGATGGCTTCTCTTGCCTCCCTAAAAAATTTACCTCATTCATTAAATTCTTTCTTCCAAATGTTCAACCTCTGCTTTGCAACTAGAATATGCTACTCAATATAGAAACAATATTGTTTTAAATTATAAAATAATTTTTCCTTCAACCCCCATACTTTACTAATACAAGCAATTCAATCTAAAGAATCGTCTGGGGTGTCTTTTTTTGATTGTCATTTCCCGTTCAATCTAGTTTCTGTACCAAGTACTTTCAAAGAAAATCACCTCTTCAAGATCAACAATATAGTTTCCTGGTGACCAATTCCAAAGGACATGTGACAATTTTCAGTGCTATTTATTACTTCTTTTTCAATACTCTCCTCCCATTTGGTTTTCATGGTACCCATTTTTATTGTTCTCCTGTGACTAACTATTCCTTCTCAGATTATTTTTTAGGCACCATTCTTTTGCCCATTCTAGGAAGGTTTGATTTCCATGTGTGTTTTTGATTCATACGTTTTGCAATTTAGCTAAAAGTTTTCATCCATAATTGTGGTTTCAGCTACTGCTAACATGTTCATTAATCTTAACTCATTATGCAGCTTCAGATATTTAACTGTTTTTGGAGGAACTGCCAAAAAAGAATTCAATTTTAATATATAAAACTGTACTTGAAAACCTTAAACTATGAAGCCTATTAAATATTTTCTATATCAGCAAATGATACTAACTCCTATCCTGTTGTTTTAGAAAAAAATTGTAAGACATAAATCCTATCTTACCTCTCCCAGTTAGAATTGTCTTCTCTCCTTTACCATCTCACTGCATCTAAATCATTAACATCATTTTAGTAGCACAAATTTTCAATGCATATTGAGTACATTCATGTATCTCCTTTTTACTTCCCCTTTCCCTCTCACCCATCTCTCCCATAAATCATTAATATCTTTTTTAAATGAACAGTTTTCTCCCGTTCTTCTTCATCTTCTTTATGTTATTGAACATACAGTCTCCTTCCTGATGTGGAACATGGTGTAAGGAAGAACTAGCTAGTGAACACATAGATCTACAAAGCAATCGAGTGATAATGTCTACAGGGGCAAAGCCAGTGTAGAAATGCAAGGGTAGCCAAGTGCCTGTTCAGAGGTCTGAGCGGAGATGTACATATGACATGTAACAGAAAGGCAGAGACATATTAGGGTGAGCTTTAAATGTCAGACAAAATGCCTGTAGCTTCGGAGAACCAGTGTGAACTTCTATGAGGGTGTCCACAGCCTGCATGTAAACAGTCTGGACGTTCATGCCTTCCTCATTCCTGGACATCTGGTAATGATCTAACTTTTCTTCTTACCTGATCTTAATCTTTTGATATATACAGTCAGAATAACATCTGGTGCAAATTTCTCTAGTGCTAGTCATACTGATAAACTTAAAAAAATATCAGTGACATTAAAAAGCAAAGGTTCAAGCCCAGACTCTTTGCATGTCTGGGAAGTCTATGTCGAGTTTGGCCTTTCCTTTATTTCTAATATAATTTGCAAGAACTTCACAAGTCATTTGCAGAACTTCCTTCACCAAAAAACCAAATATATTTCAATGTCGCTAGTATGCTGTATTTTTCATTTTTTGTTACTTCTGTGCATTCTCTCTGTAATGCTATTATCACCCTACTGGCCTTGCCAGAATCAATTCAGGAAAGTCCTTCAAAAAGCCACTGCTTTATCACAACCCCTCAGTTTGTACAATGTACATTATTTGAGTACATCAATTATACTTTATCATGAATGAATCTTTCTATCTATTATCTATCTATCTATCTATCTATCTATCTATCTATCTATTTATCTATGTAATATTTCTACAGTCCTGCATACTGCCTGATATACAAAAGGCACTCAATAGATGGTTATAAAATAATAAGCAAATTTCTCTAAGGTTAAGTCTCTGGAACCATGGCAAATTGAGACCTTAGTAGGTAGGATGAGTTTTGACTTAGGAAGGATGAGTTTCTCATAGAGCTTGATGATTTGCCATTAACAGAAATTACTGTACAAATAAATGCACAAATGACTATAAAGCCAAAATAACATAGCTATTAAAAACATAGTCTTCAGTGAAAGAATCAAACCCTCTTTCCAGTCCTTGGAAAATGAACTAGAATCATAAATGTTCCACATATTCCTCTCCATCAACCTCTATCTTCCATATGAACTTCACCTTTCTTCTTTATTTCTCTCATCTTATTGCTGTTTCAATTTTACTATTTTTTGTTTTTATCACTTTTCTTGACCTTTCTCTTCTATGAATGTGTTTGTGTATTGTTGCAGGCTTGCATGGGTGGGAGTTTATAAATTGAATAGTTTGCCTACCTCAGGACTAAGAAAAACTAGAATTCAAATGAAAGGCCAATAAAATAATTCAGTAAAATAATATTGAGCATAAGAACAAAGACTAATAAAAATGTCATAGTTTGAGTTTGTCTTCTTTTAGTGTTTATAGATTCTGGTTTCTGTTTAATCCTTCCTCAGTTTCTCCTCTTCTCTTTTTCCTTCTGTTCTCTTCCACAAGTTGTAAGTTCAGTGGCATTTTAACTTTTGAAAGCCGAAATAGAAGCTTTCAAGTGGGGCTAATAAGTATACAAGCAATTCACAAATACCATGCCTCTGCCAGACCAGCTGCCTTCCATACCCATGGTGGTTCTGCAGCAGCAGATCAGAAGCTAATTTGTTGTATTCTCTTTGTAGACCTGGCCAGTGGAAAGGAATATTTGGGAAAAATTTGAGTTTTCCCCACCTTGTCTAGAATCTTTTATTATGTCACTATACTTGTTTTCTTATTTCTATTGATAACTCTTTAAGCCACAGCAATTTAACTGTATATTTACTCTCCCCTTTTTGCTTGTTACTTTGCTGGAAGAAAATCACAGCCAATTGTTTCTACACACAACATAAATTCAACTAAACATTTTAAAATATAGTTAGATATTCATTAATAACTGTAGGTTTCTATGTAATAAATAACTGGGTATTTCAACCCACAAGAGGATAAAGAAAATTATTTCAGCAGAAACAGACCTAGCTCAGTCTATACAGTTTTCATTTAAGAACACACTTGGTCCAATGAGATGCTTAATGTGGAGAACTTCCCTGAAAACTGAAAATCCTCTTTTGCCTTTTCTGAGATAGTTTCAGTTACTTCATAGTAAACGGTATTATCTAATATTGCTTTTAGCTTAACTAATGGAACAGGAGTAGCAACTTACGTGGTTACTTTTATCTTTGTTAACCAAAAACTGCTATAGAGCTGAGGTCATAGCTCAGTGGACCAGCACTTGCCTGGCAAGTGTGAGGTTGTGATTTTGATCCCCAGTACAAAAAACAAAAACAAAAGCAAAAACAAACAAACAAACAACGGAGTATGATGATGCATATCCTTTACTAAAGTTCACTTTGCTTCTTAATAATAATTTGAACACTTTATTTCTTTGTTCAATTTTTGTTACAAATTAGACTAAAATTATTAAATGCATAGAATTTACAGTATCTGTGCAAAGAGTCTGTTTGGAAGCACCTGAACAGTGCTGATTTCAAAACACACTCAATGAAAATCAAACTGGTTTCACTAAAAGAAAGACACATAAAAGTGAAATTATCTACTAAAAATAAAAACAAAGCTTTCAGGCCTGCTAATTGATGGTACCACTTCTACAAAATAAGTTCAAGTGATATATTGCATACTTGCCTTTAAATTGCATTTTTTTGCATTTTGGCATTTTAATAAAATATAAATTTTGAAAATACCACAGTTTATCTCAAAATTCCATGGATTGTCATGAAATTCATTGGCCCACTTTAATATAATATGAGTAACTATTAATAGTAAAATATTTCAAGGATATGTAGATATTATTTGAGGTGTCTTTGTTTTGGGCTATACATATCTTTGTTGCCTTAGAATAGTTTGTTTAATAGAGGTCATAGATTTTCAGTTTCTTTAAGAAAAAAACAGAAATTAAAAATTGTGCAAAGTTTGTGCAAATTGTAGATTAATAGTTACTTCAGATACTACCAACTAATAATGAAAGGAATTTTTTTAAATTTTATTTAAAGAGGGGGGAAGCAAAACAGAAAAAAGGGTAGAAACAATACAGAATTTCAAAAAAAATAAACAGTAAGAAATCACTATTTGATACATTACATATTGTCTTCCTGGATATAGTTGTTCAAGTTATAAATTAAAGCATACAAAGTGGACATTCAAACAGTGAGGCTGCAAACAGTTCTGTTCACTGATCCAACAAAAACTTAGCAACATGGTTATCAATCCTGCACACTTAAGTATACATACAGTTATCTATTTTAGAGTACTTTCTTTTCCTCCTCCTGCTTTTTATTTTTTTTTAATATTTTTTATTTAAAGAAAAAATTTTGAAACAGAAAGAGGGTAGAAACAATACAAAATCTCAAAAACAAAACAGAAAAAAATAAACAAAAATAGCAACCAGTAAAAAATCACTAGTTGATAATTGCAAAATTTCCAGTTAGATGCAGTTGTTCAAGTTACATAAGTAAAGTCCACAAAGTGACTGCAGTCAGTTTTGCTCATCCATCCAACTAAAACTTTAGCAACATGGTTATTAATTCCATACACTCAAACATACATGCAGTTATATCCTTTAGAATACTCTCTTTTCCTTTTTTTTAAACAATAACTATAATCCATTCTCGTAAACTACTTAGAAGTTCTACACCTGTATAAGTCTCTACACATATATGTAGCTTTTCTGTATTAGAGGGAGAAATAAATCAAAACAAGTCAGCAATACAAATTCCTAGAGAAACACGAAATGAAAAGAACATACAAAAACACAACACTAGGTGATCTACAGTAGTCACTATGCTGTCTCTTGTTATTTTCAATAAAATTGTCTATATCATCAAATATAATATAAACTTAGCATTGCTTTACACTATTAATAAAATCTAAACATTGGAGACATTATAGGACTTCAAAGGCAGTTAACAAACCAGAATGGGTATCCTATTGAATCCTGTCATCTTCAGAATAGTTTCCTCTACTCTCAGACTCGACACTCTCAAACATACCAGATTCAAATAAAATCAGTCAAGATAAAACAGCAATATAACCAATTTTCTCTGTCTTATCTCTGCCATGCTATTTTTCTGTTTTTATTTGTTTACTTTTCTCCTTCATTCCATTGTCTGCTCCTCTCTTTGAGGGCTTTCTGCCATTATTCCTGGAACCCTGGTGGTTTTCTTCTCTCTCTGTAGAATGTCCTTCAGTATTCTTTGCAGGGTTGGATTGGTGGTCACAAACTCCCCCAGTTCCTCTTTGTCGTGGAAATATCTTGTCTCTCCATTAATTTTGAGAGATAGTTTTGCAGGGTACATCATTCTGGGTTGGAGGTTATTTTCTTTCAGGGCTTGGAATATTTCACTCCAAGCTCTTCTTGATTTGATGGTTTGCATTGAGAAGTCCACTGTGATTTTGATGAGTTTTCCTTTATAGGTAATCCATTTCTTTTCTTTGACTGCTTTTAATATTTTGTTCTTGTGATGGATTTCTGGGATCCTGATTATTATATGTCTGGGTGTAGATCTGTTTTGGTTGTAGCTGGCTGTAGTTCTATATGCCTCATTTATCTGAACTTCACTTCCATTACCTATGTTTGGGAAGTTTTCCTTAATTATTTGTGTGAATAGACTTTTTATTTCATTTGTATTTGTTGCTGTATCTTCATTCCATATTTTATTCTTAGGTTATAAATCCTCTTGTCACCTTCTAGTCTTTGTATCATTACTTCCTGGTTCCTTGTTATTTTTAAGAGATCCTTCCTTTCAAGGTCATACTTTGCAAATCTATCTTCAAGTTTTGAAAGTTTGTTTTTAGTTTCTGTTAAAAGGTTTTGCCAGCTTTCAATGGAATTTTTAATTTCCTGATATTCTCTTTGGATCTGTTTCATATATTCTAGATTTTGTTTATATTCTTCATCAAAGGCTTCTCTCCTTTCTCTGGGTTCCTCTATTCTTTCATTTGTGCCTACTTGAGGATTACTCGGGACTTCTTTTATTAATCTTCTTATATCTTGCTTCACCTGAGTTAGAATTTCAGATTTAAATTTGAGGATGAGGTCACGGATGTATTTCTTTATTTCTGATGAGACTGTCTCTGACATTACATGTTTGCTGCTCTCAACCTCCTCTGCATTTACATCTGTTGGACTCACTTTCCCTGGTTCCACAGTTGGGGACCTTTTGCTCTTTCTCTGTCTTGTCATGTTTTCGGCCCCCTTCAGACAGGTGGGTAGTGGAAGTCTCTGGGCCTTTCCTATTGCTTACAGTTTTTTGGCAGTGCACTTGCTAGGGAAGTACCACCTCCCAGTCTGCGTAGGATCTGCGAATTGCATGCTGAGAGCTGGCTCCTCCCGCTATGCCAGTCAACCAGTTTATGCTTCAACAGGTTTGTGTGTTCCCTGGGGATGCCACTGGCCCAGAAAAGCCTCATCCCTGGCTATTGGGTTTCAACCAGGGGCGTGGCCCTGCCTGAGCAGATCCCACCAATCTGCTTTGCACTAGGAGTCATCAGTGGAGGCTGCCTCGGTTTTGATTCAAGCTGGCCCTGCCCAACTCCAAAATGTCACCCAGCCAGTCCTCCTGGTTTGGGGATTCCAGTTCCCATCACTCACCAAAGTTCCTGCAGCTCGACTGGCTGTTTCCACTCCCTGTCTCAGTGCCTCCTCCAGCCGAGGGTCTGGAGCTCACTAACCCCCCACCCCCACTCTTGGCAGGGCTGCAATCTCAGCTGGATGGTGAGTCATCTGATTTAAGACATGCCAGTACAGCGATCAGGGCTTGCCCAGCTCCAGCCCTCTCTTCATGCTTCTTCTTCTTTTTTTTTTTCTTTTTCCTCAGTTTCTTCCTGGGTCATGAGAATTCCTCTCCTTTTGTCTGGCTTTCTCCATGTTGCCAGATTCCAGTGTCTGAGTTGTTTTTATTTTTTATTCCTCAGAGAGGCTCTTTTATCGTGCCACCACTCAGTCGGCCATCTTGCAATCTCCATGAAAGGAATTTTTAAAAAATAAGTTCTTATCACAAAACCCACATTTAATGACATAAATATGTATCATCATCATTTTAACTTTTAAAAATTTCTGAGATTTCTGTACAGTAGTAAAAATAAAAATATTTAAAGCAAAAATATTTGTTCAAGATACAAATATTGGAAAGAAGGCATATGTTTAAGATGATATATAATTATTTTAAGTGTACACTTAGAAAAGTCAAGGAGCACAGCTTTTAAAATACTTTGACTATAAGAGCTTGGTTAAATGTTGAGTGACAGTTGGCATTACCAAAATCAATACCTTGTGTGTGTGCATGTAAACTAATTACTAAATGTCTGCTGAACTCCATGTGCTACTCAAAGAAGCAGTCCTGGCCTTATTTAGCTTGAATTGTGAAAGGATAAAGACAATATGCAGGTAAACTTATAATTACAAATTCTGAAAAATTACTGTGAAAAAATAAACACAGACCTAAAATAAAAACTGTTGAAGGAAGAAATTTAATGTTGTCAGGATTTGTAAAGACGCACTTGGAATGATTCACTTGGAAGTTAGATATAGTAGGGCTCATAAGAACAGGAGACAGGAGTGAGGGCAGAGTCCCTGGGGCAGACGAGAATTCAAGGGAGCAGCAGAGCTAGTGGAGGCTCACTGTGTTTGGAGGGTGTAAAAATATACAGGCATAAGATGAGAAAAAAGAGGCGGGCAGGTATTTTCCTTCTGAAAATGTTTGAATTGCTTTTTAGTTTCAAAGGAAAGCCATAATGACATAGTAAGGATTAAATTTAGGCAAAATTTCAGAAAATATAAAGTGAATAAGTCTGGTTTGCAATCTGTATACATAATTGAACTTACAAGGTAAATAAATGAATCTGAAAATTGAAGAGGGTTACAGAAAGGGGGAAAAAGAAGGGATTGAAATGTCTCCTGTACATGGACTAATTCCCCACAGTGAAAAGAATTATGTACTGCAAACATGTGCTAATTAAAGTTAAAACAATAAATAATGAAACTATTTTCATAATAGTAAAAAATTTTATAAATCTCTCATAAACGTTGCTATGAGACATACACAAAGAAATCTGTTCACTTAATAACACAGATGAAAGCAAAGATTGAACAAACCAAGAGGTACATCAGAATACTGAATTAAATGGTAATATTTTAAAGAATTTAATTGTTCTCTAATTAGTTAATAACTTTCACCCAATCTAATCAATATCTATGCTGGACATTTAAAATCACAAAAGTCAGATAACTATAGTAGAAAAATAAATAGGAAAAGGTGATTGAGAAAAACTAGAAAACATGAATACTAAAACACAAACTGTATAGCCAGATACTGAAACATACTTTAAAGCCTACAATATAAAAATGTGACATTAGTAGCAGACTAGATATCAACAGAATATAAGTTACATTCAAATAAAAGACTAATAAATGTGTACTGTATGTATAGTATAGATTTTACTAGAGTTGGCATTTTAGATTGATGGGAAGCTCATGAAATTGAGTAAACTATAAGAGAATTAGATAAATATTTGAGAGAGGAGAGAGAGATATCAGATTCCTTTCATTATATCACACACAAAGCTGAAATAGAAATCTCAGTGACTGACAGATTTAAATGTTATTTAAATGAACTAAAATACCAATCAATGCTCAAATTATTTTAATATTTCTTAAGCAGAAAAGCAAAATGATTTGATTCCAAATTACCATAAATTTAAGAAAATGATAACTAACAAGAGACTGGTGTTGATTCAAAGTGGTCCACTCAGAACTGAGTCCTGAGGCTCTTCCTCTAACGCGAACCGAGTGACCTACAAGGAAAGTTCCCAGTGTGAATACTGAACTTTTGAGTTGAAGCGGGGGCAGGAATGTAGGCAATGTGGACTTCTCCAAAAGTCACAGAGGATAAAATAAAAGAATAATGTGAAGAACACCTTTGTTTCAGGATGAAGTGTTTGCGCTAGAGTTCCTTACTCCCAGAGGAAAATTCTGAAATTGGAAATCGCATTCTCCAACCCGCCCTTCATCAAATCATCCTGTAGGCAAAACTGTCCATGATTAGCCTCTTTCAGACAGGCTCTGCAAAGACCCTCAATTTGTAAATGTCCTATAAGGAGAGTGAATAACAGTTGCTATGGAAATCTATGCTAGTTATATAACCTACATTTTAAAATTATTTGGTAATAATAGTGATTGACTAGGCAGGAAAGACCAAATGCTGTAGGAAGTCAATAGTATAACTGAAAAGCAGATCTTCAAAAAAAGAAATGATACATATCTACATAGGCTAGTTTTTCTTAGCTGAGTTGAAATTCAGTACTTTGTTCTAGATGCACATTTTGCACCCTCAGAGTGAATCCATTTTAAGCTATTTTTTATTATTTAATTATGAGCTTAATGTCATTCAGGCTCCAAACTAGAAGGCAGCTTCTGAGATGCTCAGAGTTCAGGCAATTATATTGGTAAGAGAGTTTATGTCAGCCTAATGCCAAGTAATTCACAAGTAAAATACTTTTTTGTTTCAATCCAAACATGTATTCTTAAGAAAGCAGCAAAATAGGATTTGTAGGTTTTATATAGTTTCCAAGTATCTACAGTACTGTAGATATAAAATAGTTATAAGTCTCACCTTGTAATTACTAACATTTATCTTTTGTTACCTGATGTCTTTGCCAACATGGAAATAAAAGTTTTAAAAAATAAAGTCTTGGTGCAGGAGCAGAGGTTTTACTGAATAAACTGAATCATTGCATGACAAAGAATGGGCAGCAGAAGCGTCTCTGACAGCTGTTGCATGATGGAGTGGGATAAAGGTCACTTCCTGAAAATGTTAGGGTTTTTGAGACTCTCACAGGTTTTGGAGGAATAATTCAACTCAGCAAGCAATCAATCATATTTGAGGCATATGAAGTATGTTGAAGGACCAAAGGTCAGCACTTAATGTCTAAATTCATCCAATTGTTCAGATGGTTTGGAAATAAAAAAATTTTCGGTTTAGAAAAGTTGCCATGGAATAATTTGCAGGGAGGCAAATGAAAAATCAAGCTTTTATATCTCCTTTTGTAATACTTGTAGATGAGGACTAATATGATAAATTAGACCCTTAGAGTAAAAAATCTTTTCTTCAAAGTTGAATGATTATTATCATAATCATAATAGGCACATTATGATTCTTCTTAAGAATTATACCTTTCAAAAACAAAAAAAGTATTTAATTATGTTCTAGATTTAATGAATCCGTTTAATAATTTTAGGTGCTAAATTTAAGAAATAATTTAAAAGTAATAATATGATAATTACTATTTAGCACCATACCAAGATATTTGGTTGGCAATTCAATTCTAGATTACTGTGCCTATATTATAACAATTCTAAGCTGATATATTACATGTGAGGAAATATGTAGATAAGATATATGACTTTGTTCTTCAAGATACTTAAATCTTTTTTATCCAAAGTGGCAGTCTCTCAGCTGTCCCCTGATTATTCAAATTTTAAAAATTCCTTTTTTATTTTTTATTGGTAACAAAAGTCTAACTCAGGACCTTGTACTTGCCAGGCAGTCACTTTGCTGATGAGCTATATCCCCAATCCCCAAATTTTATTTTGAAATATGCTGCCTTCTAAAACTTGCCGAATAGTAAAGTCACTTCTGGTTACTCGGATCTTAAGTCAGCATTCTCTAATCATAGCCACAGTGCTTGGTGCCAAGTAGAAAACTGGCACTGTGACACAATATTAACTATTTTACAGATCCCACTGTTTAAATTTCAACAGATTTTAAATACATGATATTTTTCTCTTATTTTATGTATGTGACTTTAAAAATTTTAGCAATTTATAAATAATGTATCATTGTAGCAATAATAGAGTATTGGTGTGCAATCTATATTACAGTTGTAGTACAGAACTGTTTCATCCCCAGAAAGATGGCCTTTTGAGTCACATGGTCCTCCTGGCTCTAAACTCTGGCAACAAGTTGTCTGAGGTCTTCATTAGTGTAATTTTACTGCTTCAAGAATGTTACATAAGTAGAATAAGATAGAAGGCAACATTAGGAGACTGACTTTTTTCCATTAATTGTAAATCCATTGAAGTCTGTATTGTTGTATATGTTGACTGTTGGTTTATACTGATCACAATTTGTTAAACATTCAGTGCATGAATGATTTGGGGGTAGTATATATTTTGGGTTATTACAAATAAAGCAGCTATACATGCTTGGGAGGATGTTACTATGTGATTATGTCTGCATTTTTCTAGCATAAATGTCTAGAGGACTGACTTATATCATGTCTTTTTTTTTATTTTTTTTTAAGCTTTTTAGGAAGTTTGCATATTGCTTTTCAAAGTGGCTGGGCCGTTATTCCTTTCTTTAGTAATGTGTGAGAAATCCAGTTTCTCAGTGTCTTTGTCAGTGCATAGCCATGCTAATATTTTTTAGTTTCACCATTTATTAGGTGTGCAGTGATGTTTCATTGTAGCTTTAGTTTGTATTTCTCTAATAGTTAATGATACAGAGCATGTTTTCATGTCATTTTCCATGTCTGTTTCTTTGATTGATGAAGTGTCTATTAAATTACTCTGTTTTCTTATTTTTGAGATTGGAGAATTCTTTGTGAATCAGAAAGCTTTTCTCAGATATGTGATTTGAAAATATTTTTCCCAGTTAAAGGCTACCATTTTAGCCTCTTAGTAGGTTAATACCTAGAACAAAGCTTTTTAAATTCAATGAATTTTATATTGCTAATTTTTCTTTTATTACTTTAGTGTCCTAAGACCAGTTTAACTTTAGCACCATAAAACAGTTTTCTTTATTTTTTTCAAGTTTTATAATTTTACTTTTTACATTAATCTATGATCTATTTTGTTAGGTTTTTGTACAAAGTGTTTTTAGGATGAATTCTTAAAAATTTATTTGTCTATGTTTAATTTTCCTTAACATTTTGTTTTGAATAGCTGACTTCCCATCACTGAATTCTCAGACTTTTATTAAAAAAGCTAATTGTCGCACTCACGTGTGTCTGTGTGTGGGTAATTTATCTGTGCCATTGATTTATGTGTCTAACTCTGCCAAAGTCACGTTGATGCAGTTGCTTTTCCAACCTCCTCCTTCGCCCCTGTCTCCCTGGCAGGGATTCCTCTTTTATTTTTATTTATTTATTTATTTATTGATCCTTTTGCCAGAAAACTGGGCATTCAGTTACTCTGCTTTGTTTGGCAGTTTCTGCACGAGTGGTTGCTCTGACCTGAGAAAAAGCAAAAACACAAACACAAATGCAAACAAACAAAACCAGAATTTTCAGTTTCAGTCTCTGGATTCATGTGGCTGCTTTCAGTTTCTATCCATACATTTCAGAATTGCCTGAGGCCTGGAGTCTGAGAGAACAGAGCAGGACACTTGGGAAAATGAGGGGTTTTCTCTGAGCTCTAGGGGTCTTCTTTCCCATTTCCAGGGAAATATTAGAAGGTCTATTTGCAACACTTTCTGTTTTTGAGACACTTGCTGATCACTCTCTGTTTCAAAACTGCCTTAAATTCAAGCCAGGGAAACGGAAAAAGAATTGCACAGTGCACTGCTACTTTGGTGTTACATCAAATTCTTGTGTTTCCTACTGTGTCAGCTACCGTCAGAGTCCTGAGCTCTCCTGTGTCTGCTCCCAGCTTTCTTCCAGAGCTGAGGCTGCATTCATGGGAAAAGCCTGGCTAGAGCCGCTGTTTTAGTCTTCCAGAGCCAGAACCCAATACACTTAGTTTAATCCACGCACTGACATTTCCATCTACATCTTACAGTGAATTTATTAGTATTATTTTTTAGTGTTTTCAATAATCCAAGCAATAGAAATCTAAAAAGTGATTTCACTTAATTGAAAAAAAATCTTAGCATTTTATGAGTAAGAGAAACTCAAGTTATTATAATCAAACCTCTAAACTACAAACTAAGATTAAATATCTTTCTCAAGTCTTTTGTAGCCCTGTAATCTCTATACTCTGCCCATGTGCAGTCAGACAGACACCAGGAGACATATATTTAATTTCTCCTTTTTTATTATAACTATTAAATTTTTTGTGGGGGGCCAGCAGCTTTCACATACTTTGACTGAGTTAGGATCACAAAAGCTGTCTCTTTTTGTTGAGTTTTTTTCTAAGCTTGGATACAGTTTCACGCTGAAATATTAATCTGACATTATTTTCAGTTAATTCTGTTTCTGAACAACTTTTAAGTCTTTATACTTTCATCATGATATTTAAAATACTTTAAAGTCTGAATTTGAAAGTGTTGCAAACTGAATTACTGACTTGTCTCTTACAATTCATGATTATAAGAGTGCTCAGAAAGTGGGGTTTTCCCCAGAGAGTTGAAGAAAAAAATGCATAGTTCTATACAAAGGAATGGAACAATATACCAAGTGCCTATATTTTTTATTCCTTTATCCTTAGTAAATTTTAATCCTTCACTTCATTAAAATTAATGCATACACGAAAATTCGATATAATAATATGAATAATAAATGTTAGAAGTATTACTAATGAAAGCAAATATATATTTATTTTTAGCAGCGAGACTATATATTCAAAATTATGCTGAATAAAGATGATCTCTTAATAACCAAGAAAGGTGTCTAAACCTGAGATTCATAAAGCACTATGAATAAAGAAGTCTTTTATACAGGATAAATAGAAAGCAAATGAATGTAATTGGCATATGATGCCTGAGTGGAAGTAATGCGAATTAAATAAAGGAGCCCAAGCCAAGGAAGAATTTCATATAAGAAACAATAAGGCACATAACAAAAGTAATAAAAGCAACAAAAGAAAGACAGACACAATACAAAATGAATCTAAGATTAGAAGTTAGGAAGATCATAGCAGCTATAGAGTTACAGAAAAAATAGAGGAATTTGAAAGATTATTTAGATATGTGAGGGAAAAACTGAATTCAGTCTGTGACATATTAAGTTTGAAATGTCCATGATGTATTTAATAGGAAAAAGAATATGAGTATGATGAGATGAAACTGTGGGATGAAAAGATAAATTCATAGAAAAAAATTAAATAAAAAAATAATGAATTCATAGAGAATACAGAGCTATTGGTAAGGATAATCCTTATAAAATTCCTATGGTTAAGAAATTATAGGACAAAAGTTATCCAGTGAGATTACAGATGTTAATCAGGAAAGAAATCACAAAGTCCCAGTCAATACGGAAGTCATAATTCAAAGGAGAGGGTATCTAGTTGGAAGACCGGGAGGAAGTTGGAGGTGGAGGAAAAGTTTTGATTAGGAGAGCATTGTCTGATCCTGGAAAGTAGGAGTCATGTGTTACCCAATAACAATTTAGGTCAGCAATGAACTACCTGTATGACGGTATCCTATAAGAACATAGGAGCTGAAATATTCCTAGTATGAGTGATGCGGTAGATATCATAACGTTATAACACAATACGTTTTTCATGGATTTGTGGTAATACTGCTGAAAATAAGCCAATTGCTCTTCCAGTCATGAGAAAGAATACGATGTGGAGAGAAATACAGTAACAAGGTTTTCCTGGGTTACATATCCTCAAAAATCATTCATATTGGATAAGCATTATTTTTTTATTCCTATAGACAAGTATAGAGATTATGATCTGGTATCATTGGGTAATTATTTAATAACATGTTTGAAATTATACAGAGAGCTCATATACAAGCTACACTAAAAATGTAGCAAAATAAAACATTGTTGAAAAATCTTGGTGAATTTGTTAAAATAATAGCAAGTATCAAAGTAAAATCACTTTCATTTGAGAGACCTACTTTTATAAGAACCACTGGTAACTTTACAGGCACAAATAAAAACTGTTTAATTTATATGGGAATTATGACAGAAAACCACTTCTTCTTTGTCCCTTCTTTCCATCAATATGTTAACATAGGGGTTTGTATTTCATGACTAGTTACTTAATCCAGTAGGCTTTTTATTGACC
The DNA here is from genome assembly GCA_004027455.1 of Hydrochoerus hydrochaeris. NCBI lineage: Eukaryota > Metazoa > Chordata > Mammalia > Rodentia > Hydrochaeridae > Hydrochoerus > Hydrochoerus hydrochaeris. The sequence continues at coordinate 22,120 of PVLA01011034.1, forward strand.
TCTCACATCAGACAGCAATGCCAGTGTACCACCTATTGATCTTATCAGTATTAGCAAACTAAAGCACATACAGTTGAAGTTACTAAAATGAACACCCTTACTTCACAGAATTTGTTAAGACTTAACCAGTTATCTTCCTATTGATATTTCTCAGAAGGAAGAAGGAAAGAATGGTGCATTCATGGGCTGAAAACTCTTCTTTATCAGAATAGCATACGGACAGTTCTTGATCTGAATACTTTCAATGAGTGCCTTGGTGAAAACTACTGAAGTGGTTCCTGAAAATCGACTTGTCCTATTTTTGAAGATGGAAAGCATTTTCCACAACTTTTTTTTCACATTTATTATAAACTTAACATACTTTCTATGTTCCAAACATATTAGAGAGCTTAAAGTGTAGTCATCCAATATCTAGCATGTTAGTTTGAATGAATAGTTCTTTAAGACTTTTATAAAATTTGTCTTCATGGATGTGAATGTCTGAATGTGCTAAGTGAAGCATAAATGCTAACAGACACTTTTTAAAATACTATTTCAGAAGATTCCAGAATAGTTGTGATGCTCAGAAAGGGTCTCTTAGCTGCTGGCTCTGTTGTAGGTTACTTGGTGCCATCTGTGAGATTTCTGAGTTGAGTCTGAGTTATGTCAAGTACTAGTCAGTATTGATTTTACTTTTGCCTTTTTCACAAACCAAGAGCACACTTCTAAGGTTCCTAGTAGTGGAACAAAGCAAATAACCACATTTTAAAGTAGGTGTTTTCCTTACATTAACTCAAATTGATTTTGTTCTTCCCAATGCTAATAAGTATTACTTTGGACTAGAATGATAAAATGAAAATTCTGTGAATATGTTTGGTTGAAAATACTCTAAAGATGTGCTATAATTCAATGGAAGATACACTGATATCAGAATTTTTTTAAATTTTTGTTTAAAGAGAAAAAAAGCATGTAAAGGGTAGAGATAATACAGAATTTCAGAGAAAAGATAAACAATAATAAATCACAAGTTGATAAATTACATATTTTCCTCTTAGAAATAGTGTTCAAGTTACAAAATTAAAGCATACAAAGTAGACAGTCAAATGGTGAGAGTGTAAACAGCTATGCATGCATGAGTCTCTACATGTATTTCTATCCTTCCTGTATTAGAGGGAAAAACAAAACAGAGCAAGACAAAACAAAACAAATTCCTATAAAAACATGAAACCAAAGAGTTGTATAAAACCACAGTACAAGGTGATCTACAATGATTGCTGTATTGTTTCTTATTATCTTCAATAAAATTGCCTATATCATCAGGCATAAATGAATATAGCAGTATAGTTGAATATAGAAGTACATAACAATATTAGTAAAAAATAAAACATTGTAGACAATATAAAACTTCAAAGGCAGGCAATAATCAAACCAGAGTGGATATTCTAGTGAATCTTGTCATCTTAAGTGCAGTTGCCTATACTCTCAGACTTGATACTATCAATCATAACAGCTTTGAATAAAATCTATCAACACAAAACAGCAATCCAATAAACCAGATTTGATTATGATCAGTCATGGTAAAACAGTGTAGGTTTTACAGAGCTTTAGATTGACTTATTAGGAAATTAAGGATGATTACCATACTATATCCTGTTATTTTCAGGATTACTGTTTGTACCCTCAAATCTAATACGGGTAGAATGACTAGAACAGAATATAATACATCTAAGCAGAGTAGTGTGAGTAATGTGGGTTTTTAAATCCTGGTGCACTATTAACAATATAGTGTATCAAGGCCATCTATGTTAGAGATTATAGCCAACCTTCTCTGCCTCATTTCTGCTATGCTATTTTTCTGCCTGTTTGTCTACTTTTCTCCTTCATTCTACTGCCTGTCCCACTCATTGAGGCCTTTCTGCCACTGTTCCTAAAATCCTGGCTTTTTTTTTCTCTCTCTAGAATGCCCTTCAGTATTCTCTGTAGGACTGGATTGGTGGTCACAAACTCACCCAGTTCCTCTTTGTCATGGAAGCATCTTGTTTCTCCATTAATTTCTAGTGACAGTTTTGCAGAGTACATCAATCTGGGCTGGAGGTTATTTTCTTTCAGGGATTGGAATATTTCTCTCCAAGCTGTGTTGAGAAGTCAGCCATGATCCTGATGGGCTTACCTTTATAGGTAATCTGTTTCTTTTCTCTAATGGCTTTTAATATTCTGTTTTTATATTGAATTTCTGGCATCTTGATTATTATATGTCTGGGTGTAGATCTGTTTTGGTTGTAGGTGGCTGGGGTTCTGTATGCCTCACATAACTGAATATCATTTTCTTTTCCCATGCTTGGGAAGTTTTCCTTAATTATTTCCGTAAATAGCCTTTGTAATTTGCCTGTCTGTATTCCTGCTTCTTCATTCACCTTTCTTATTCTTAAATTGTAGATTCTCTTGTCATCTTCTAGCCTTTGTATTGTTACTATCTGTTTCCTTGTCATTTTTGAGAGATCTTTCCTTTCATAATCACATATTGCAAACTTGTCTTCAAGTTTTGATAGTCTATCCTTAGTTTCTTTTAAGGCACTTCACCAGCTTTCAAAGGAATTTTTAATTTCCTGGTAGTCTCTTTGAATCTGCTTCATGTATTCTATATTTTCTTTATATTCTTTATTGAATGTTTCTCTCCTTTTTTTGTCTTCCTCCCTTCTACCATCTGTATCTTCCTGAAAGATACTCCCTGAGAGCATTTTTTATTACTCTACTCATATCTTGCTTTACCTGATTTAATATTTCAGTTTTGAGCTTGTCTACAAGGTCCCAAAGATATCTTTTAATGTCCATTGAAGCTGTGCCTGCTGTTGCATGTTTGCTTCCCTCAGTCTCCCTTGTTTTTCCCTCTCCTGGATCAGGGCTCTCAGGGTTCTGGGCTGGGGGCCTCTTCCTGCCTCTCTCTCCTGTCATGGTCCTGGCTTCCTCCACACAGGTCACATTGCAGGTCCCAGCCCCCTTTCCTGTTGGCCACACCTCCTCCAAAGCATGCTTGCGAAGGTCCTCCCCCCTTTCCTGACTGCTCTTATCACTGAGGTATAAGCAGCAGCTGCCTACGCCTGCCCCTCCCCACTGGGCCAACCAAACTGCAGTGGCTTTCCCCGGGGTTAGTGCTTGCTAGGTGCAGGGAATCAATTTGGGATGGCTCATTGTGTCCCAGCCAGGGGCACGGCACAGTCCAAGCAAATCCCACAAATCTGCTTTGGGGAGGGAGGAACCAACTGAAGTCACTGTTGCTCCCAGTTCAGGCTCCTCCTGCCCAATTCCAACATGTCACCCATTTGATCGCACCCTTCCCATGGTGGTGGGGGGTTCCAATCCCAGCATTAACCATGGATTAATGAAAGTCCCTTTGCCAGCTCCGCTCTCCATCGGGCTCACCAACCCCCAGCTTCAGCACTGCTCTGCTTCCCATGAGTCGTGGTGGGAACGAGTTTCAGTGGCTTTGCCGGACGTGGCAGATTCATGCTAGTGCAAATTCAGTCTGCTGCAAAATTGGGTCCCAGTGAAAACACTGTGTCCAGCTGTTCCAGTTGTAGTCCCAATGTATTTGATGAGCTTTTTTATGTTTTAATTTGTTCCTGTGTCAAGAGGATCCATCTCCCTCTGTCTGGGTCTCTCTGGGGTGTTTTATTCTGGCGTATGAGTTGTTTCTCCTGGGAGGCTCTGTTTTTTGTTGCTCACTGATCTGCCATCTTGTCTTCCTTCTGATATCAGAATTTTGATGTCAGGTTCAAGGACTCCCTCTTTACTTGTTTAACTTAGTTTTTCTGTTATCATTTAGATGCTGTCTTGATTATATAGATGACTTATGGAAAATCTATGAAGTGAATGCAAATATTTGAAATTTTGCTTACTTTCAAAAGATTTCCAGCTTTTTTTCTAAATGAATAAAACATATGAAAGACCAAGTGACTCAAAGCAGATATATTCTTATTTTCTAATGCAGTTTGTTCAGGAAGGTGTAAATATTCAAGAATCTGAACACTCACTGCAGCAGTAGCTTTAATTTTCATGAGCAAAGACCCAATTTGTGTCAGGGAGTACAACTTGCCTGATTAGATCTGTTCAACAAAGCCATTAAACAACTTTCAATGTTCTTGCTCTCTCACAGATAGGACACTAAACTTTTACAGAGATAGACTGAAAGCTTCTTAATTATTTTGGTTATTATCCAAGAAGGGTTACTAAAACTCAGCCTCACTTGTAATTCTCCAAGTTCTCAGTGCAAATTATATGGCAATCTAAAATGCTTCTCCCTGGTTTTATGACCTGATTATTATTTAGAGTATATTCAGCAGTGAACTTGAAGAGCCTACAGATGTGGGGTTTTTTGGAAAAGTCACTATGTAGCTGAATGATTTGTTTTATAGGAAGCCAGCTCAAATTTAGCATCAGTCTGAAAATTTTTATCACTACTTTTTCTAAAATAGACATATTATGAGAGTAGTTCCACTTTAGCTCTGACAGAAAGCTTATCAGGAATGCTATTATCAAGCCATACATGTGTATCATAAAATATGCTACACAATACTATTGCACTGTACTGTACAATGAATTCATACAATATATCCTTTGGTTTTAATATCTTGCATGTCATAGTCAAAATTTAAATAACTCTGGTAAAATGTATAGTGTATACCCAAAGTTCAGAATCACAATGAACCTAAAACTTTATTTCAATAAATATGCACAAATTTAATGGGATAGAATATTCTACATTAACTATATGTGATATCCACAATGCTGACTGCAACTGTATTTAATAAGATATAGTTTAGAAAAAACTATATTCATTCACTATTAATAAACACATATTTGTTAAATCCGAAAATATAACAATGAAATAATTGTGTACTCACAAAGCATTGATAGGCAAATGTGAATAAAGGTAAGCAAAAATTTAGTTAATGAAAAAAATAAATGATAACACCAACTTATTCAGGATGGTAATGGCACACTTTACCCAGCTTCTGTTTCTCAGAGATAGTATTGAAGGTTGAGTTGTATCTAAATTAGAGCTGACCAGGTACAAGGTCTTGGAAAAGAGAGTGTGATCCAGTGAGAGAGCCACTGGTTAAGGTCAGATGCAACTTGTATTTCAGGTCAGATCATATTAAACTTAGTATGGTATTTGACTTCAGTTGGTATTGCGATGAATCACTTAAGGAGAGTGAATGGAGTCTGTTTCAGATCATTCAGGTTAAAGTAGAGAGGATATTTTAGAGAAGTAACAATGGAACTAGGGAGACTTGATCTGGTAAGAAATGAGACTCTCCTACAATATGATGATGATTAAAGAGAAAATCACATAAGATATATTTACATTTCAGCTTATTCTACTATGGATAATTTTTTGAGTGGAGTTTATGTATGTTGTTTTAAAAAATATTTTAGATTTTTTTAAACTCTGAGGAGTCATTTGCTTATAGAGCTATGTGTATGATGTGTAATAATGAAATATTTAACTATTTGTATATAGGCCTATGTGTATGGTGTGTAACAGTGAGATAACTAGTTGCTTATTGATCTATGAGTATTGTTTGTGACAATAACACATTTAACTCTTAAACACATCATCTCTGCATATCATCTAAAGTTCTTAGGGTTGGTCTGATAAATATTTTTATCTTTGTCTTCCAAAATGTTACTAAATATTATCCTCACTTAGCTCATAACATTCCATATTTGCACAAGAGTTTACATTTTATTACATGAAGATAAGTAAAGACAAAGCTGATTGGTGTTGTTGATGTTAAAATGATAAAGCAAAAGGGGAGAGAAATAAGAAGCCAAGAAAATTGGGTGGCTGTATATAATGAAAACTGAGGTGTTACCTGAGAAATGGATTGTTTTAGGGGAACAAGGAGAAGGAGAAGGTACAATGAAGATAAGACAAGAAAAAGAGAGCTGATTAAATAACAAGTAAAAGAAAATGCTTTTATCACTGTCTAATTGTAGCAACACAATGTTGTTATAAACAGCCAGCAGTTAAAACTTTGTGTATGTGCATGCGTGTGTGTGTGTGTGTGTGTGTGTGTTATGAAAAGTGATGAGCATTATGCTAGAAAGCAACATGAACCAGTGGAAAATTTACTCAGCAGGAAAAGAGAAAATAAAGTTCTAATGTGATATTAGTGCTTCAGGCAAGATATGTACTCTCTTTGGGCATCAATTTCCATGTCTGTAAAATGATACAACACACCCTACTATGTATCTCATGTGTAAATATCTAAAGTGAGATAATAGTTTTGCAACTGGTTCTGAAAAAAAATATGTGCAAGGGTTTCTATAATGATTCATTGCACAGAGGGCCTTTTGTAGCAGCTGAATACAGCCAGGGAAGCAAAATTCATTCAAACTAAGTGAAAAAATATTGCACTGGAATGTTAGGTTTTTAAGACTACAAAAGGAATAATTTTATGTGAGTATTGTATCTGAACCTATGAAACTTCAGTGGAAAATAGGAATCCATAAAGTTGAACATTCTAAAGAATTGTAGTCAAAATAACTCCTTTAATATTTCTTGATGACATCCCAGATAATAGAGCTGGCTGGAAGAGAGTGAGTTCATTCTCTGGGCCCCTTCAATTACTTCCCAGACAACAGACCCAGCTGGAAGAGCATAAGACCAGTGGTATCCCCAAGACCCAGGACAACAATTAGGAACACAGATGCAAAGCAATCAGCAAAGCCAGAAAAAAGGAAGCAACTGAAGTGACAGTGAGGAGCCAGCACTTGGATTCTGGAGAACTCTATCGACAGACCAGTCCCCATCCCTACATCCAGAGGCCATGATTCACTCCATACCTACTGTCTCTGAGATGTGAAATGGACATTATCACAGAACCATAAGCACTAGAGGTATTTTACAACTTTTATTCTCTCTTGTTTGTCTGATTGGCTGTCCTTTTCTTGTCTAGTTCAATCAATCTCTAAACAATGATATTAAAGAAGATATATATATATATATATATATATGTGAATAGATGAGCTTAGAAAAAATGAGTCATTTTGTTCTGTTTTGTATTCTATGGGGTTTTTTTTTTTGTATTTGAGATTATTTTTTCTTTTTTTCATTCTCTCAGGTCTTCTTTTTCTCTCTTTTCTTTTTTCTTTCTTTTTCATTTTCTTTTTCTTCAATGTTTTCACTGTTTATTTTTCTTACCTTTCTTTTTCATTTGTTTCCATTGATCATCTTCTTTTTCCTCAACTACTTCAAGAATTTAAACTTTCAAGTGAGTTACCATTTGTCCCTGCCATTTCTGATTATTCCCTCCCATTGTATTTCAATCCATTCCTCCTGTGTTCTAGAGTTTCCCAAAGTTCAGGTGATCACCCTTTGGGCTCCAGCCTTGACTCTACTATCTCTGACCTCATTCATTGCTTTGTCTTGTCCCCTGCCCATTTTAATCCCCCTGACACCTGCAGAAGGGTAAAATCACTCCAATAAGGGGAAAGTCACTGTATGCAAGTATATGGTATATTTTTAATTTCATTAAATAACCATAGGTTTTTCTCCAGTGGACAGAGGTAGTGTATTAATGGTTACCACAGTTAGTCAGTAGTTAAGATATACTTGAAACTCTTGTTATTTCCAACGGTAATATTTTAGCCATGATTGTAAACAGTTTTTCCTCCCAAGTATGATAACACTGTGATTGTGTGAGGTCCTAATCAGCTTCACAGCCCAGTACCAAAGGATTGCAAACTAATCCAAACAACAACTTTGAATCCTTAACATATTATGAAGGTAGGTTCTTGGGATAGCTATAAAGAAACAACTGCATCTGGAGAATATTCCAGAAGAACAGGCATTACCTTCCCCCTTGAAGAAAGTCTCAATACTAGTAATAAAGCTACATGTCCTAAGAAATTGTCAAGCATCAACATAGAAAACAAAATAAAAGAAAAAAGAGAAAATAGAAAATAGCAAGATGCCAAAGCAAAATGCAACTTCAGAGCCACAGCCCACACAGGACAAGCCTGGAGCTCAATAAGATAGATAAAATTAGAAATCAAATACTGGAACTTTCTGAAATGATATCAATAGAGGTGAAAAAACAAGTGGAAAAGGCTATAGAGAAAATAATCTCTCAGGTACAAACAAAAATGATACTTAAAATCAATGATACTAGAGAAGACACAAATAAAGGAATAGATGAATGAAGAACAATGATGGAAACAAAAGTGCCCAACATATGAAAGAAATGAAACAGATAAAAACAGAAATTAAAGACATTAAAATCTCCATTGAAAATATATGTAGCAGATTGAATGAAGGAGAGGATAGAATTCCAGATGTTGGAGACAGAATTTCAGCTAGGGATCACAAAAAGAAAGATATTTTAAAAATAGCTATAGGTCATGAAAAATCAATCCAACAGCTACAATACACAGCAAAAAAAGGATAAAATAGGATTGATAGGAGTCAGTGAGAAAGCTGGAGACATCACAAATGCCATTAAAAAAAACTCTTCATAGAAATAATGGTAGAAAACTTCCTAAACATGGATACAGAATTTGACATAAAAATAAATGAAGCATATAGAACGCCAAACAGCCACAACCAAAATAAAAGTACACCAAAACATATAGTAACAGTGATTTCAGAAATACAGTGCAAGAACAGAATATTAAAAGCTGGTAGGAAAAATAAACAGATCACCTATAAAGGAAGGCCTATCAGAATCATGGCAGACTTCTCAACAAAATCCTCAAGTTAAAAAGAGCTTGGAGTAAAGTATTTCAAGTCCTCAAAGAAAACAACTTTTAACCTCGCTTGATGTATTCTATAAAATTATCTTTCAAAATTAATGGAGAAATAAGACACTTCCAAGACAAAGAACAACTGAAGAAATTTATAGCCACCAAATCAACCCTATAAAGAGAACTGCAAGATATTTTAGACAGATATAAAAATGACCACAATTCCAAGAACTATAACAGAAAGAAACCACCAGGCAGGGTAAGTAACTAAACAGAGGGGGAAACACAGGAAACCAACAGTAGGAAACTATCATGACAAAGACAGGCCAATACATATCAGTTATAACCATTAATGTAAATGGCCTCAATTCACTAAGCCAAAGAAATAGACTGGTAGAATGGATAAAGAAGCAAAATCTAACAAAATAAATACATTTAACTCAAAAAGAAATTCACAGACTGAAAGTCAAAGGATGGAAAACAATCTTTCATGCAACAAGAATGCAGGAAAAAGCAGGGGTAGTATTGTATTTGAAGACAATGTGAACTTCAAACAAAGAATGATCAAAAGAAATAAAGAGGAGCACTAAATTCTTGTTAGGGGAAAAATTTAAGGGAAAGATACAACAATCATAAATATGTATGCATCTAATACAGAAGCACTAAATTATATTATATTTATTATATTATATTTTATATTTATTTTATTATATTATATATTCATATTTTATATTATATATTAATATATAATATTATATTAATATAATATTTTATTATATTTATAGTTTATACATTATATTATACATTAATATTTATACAATATTATATAATATTATATATTTATATATTATATATTAATATTTTATATTTATTATATTATATTATTTATTATATTTATTATATTATATTATATATTTATTATATTATATTATATTTTCAGGTTAATATGTAAGAATTATTAATCTGAAAAATCAAATAAGCAATAATGCAATAGTAGTGGGAGACATCAATATCCCATTGTCACAAACAGGTCAACTAGCCAAAAAATCAGCAAAGAAATATCAGAACTGAACCAAACCTGTCAAAAAAAACGGACTTAGGAGATGTTTTCAGAATATTCCACCTAACATCATGAAAATGCACACTCCTCAGCTGCACATGGGAATTCTCTAAAATAGAGACATGTACTAGTCCACAGAACATGCTTAAGTATATATACTAGTTCATAGAACATGATTAAGTAAATGAAAAGGAATTGAAATTATCCCATGTACATTATCTGACCATAATGCAATGAAATTGGAAATAAATGATAAAAGAAACTGCAAAACTACATAAGCATATGACATTTAAATAACATGCTCTTAAACAACAAGTGGGCCACAGATAAAATAAAGGAAGAAATTAAGCTAAATGAGAATGAAAATGCAACATACCAGAACTAATGAGATGCTGGGAAAGCAGACCTAAGAGGGAAATTTATAGAGGTGAATTTATCATATCATGAAAACAGAAGGAGCATGAATAAATGACATAATGTTATACCTCAAGCTTCAAGAAAAGTAAAAGCAAGACATACACAAAGTGCACACAAGGGAGGAAATTATAAGAGTCAGAGAATAAATTAATGAAATGGAGAACAAGGAAACAATACAAAGAATTAATGAATCAAAGAGTTGGTTCTTTGAAAGAATAAAGTTGATGAAATTGATAAACTCCCAACCAACCTTATAAAAAAAAAAAAAGAGAAAGAAAAGACACAAATCCATGCATTGAGGAATGGAAAAGGTGAAATCAGTACAGATCCTATGAAAATTCAGGCCATTAATAACTACTTCAAAAATCTTTAGTAACTTGGGATAGAAAACAAAGAAGAAAAGATTCCTAGAGACATATGAATTGCCAAAGCTGAACTAAGAAGATATAAAAACTCCAAGTAACCCAATGTCACTTAATGAGATTGAACATGTAACTAAAAACTTATAAACAAAGAAAAGTCCAGTGAAACCCATGGATTGCCTGCTGAATCCTACAAGAAATTTAGAGAAGATTTACTCTTCAAAATCTTTAATGAAATTGAAAGGGAATTACTCTTCAAAATCTTTAATGAAATTGAAAGGGAAGCCATCCTCCTAACATGTTCCTGGAGATAAGTAGTACACAAAACCAGAGAAAGACCCAACCAAAAAAGGCCAATCTCACTAATGAGCATAGATACAAAAATTCTCAGTAAGATACTAACAAACAGAATTCAGCAAATCATCATGAAGATGATATACCATGACCAAGTCTGATTCATCCCAGGAATTCAAGGATGGTTCAATATATGCAAACCAATAAATGTAATACATCATATCAACAGAGCCAAAGGCAATAAACACATGTCATCTCATTAGATGCAGAAAAAGCTTTTGATAAAGTAGAGCATTCATTTATGATAAAAAACTTTCAGAAAATCAAAATAAAGAATCTTTACATCAATCTGATAAAAGTCATCTATTACAAACCAATGGCCAACACAAAATCTGAAATCTTTCACTCTAAAATGAGAAACAAGAAAAGGATGTCTACTACCCACTCCATTCAGTAAAAATATTAACCAGAGTAATTAGACAAGAAAGAGAAATAAAAGGAACAAGGATAGTAAAGGACAAACTTAAACTATTATTATTCACAGATGACATGACACTATATATAAGACCCCCAAAACTCCACCAAAAGACTCTAAGAGTTAATAACCAAATTCAGTAGCATAGCAGGATCCAATATCAACATTCAAAAACCAATAGCATTCTTATACATATACAACAAACTCACTGGGAGAAAAATTAGGGAAACGTCACCCTTCACAAGAGTATCCAAAAAAAAAAAATGAAATAATTGGGAATCAATCTAATGAAGGAAGTAAAAGATTTATGTATTGAAAACTGCAGTACTTTGAAAAGGGAGACTGAAGAGACTATCATAAAATGGAAAGATATCCCTTGCTCTTGCACGGAAGAACCAACATAGTGAAAATGACCATACTCCCAAAATTTTTATACAGATTTAATGCAATCTCAATCAAAATACCATTAACATACTTCACAGAACTGGAAAAAAAAATTCCTAAAATTCAACTGGAAAGAAAAGACCTCAAATAGCAAAGGCAATCCTGGGCAACAAAGGGAAGGAAGGCACAAGGCATCACAATTCCTATACTGCAAAACTACCGTGACAAAATCAGCATAGTACTGGCAAAAAATTAAAAACCAGATCTGAGGACTAGTGAAAAAGATTAGAAAATGCAGACACAACTACAAAGACACTCAGCCACTTTATCTTTGACAAAGAGGCCAAATATGGTCACTTAAGATAGTTTGCCTCTTTAATAAATGGTGCTGGAAAATAACACTTTCCATGTGCTGAAGACCAAAGTTAGACCTATATTTATCATTATGCACTATACTAAAGTCAAAATGGATCAAAGAACTAAATATTAAAACAGAAACAAAACTATTGGAAGAAAAAGTAGGTAGAAATCTTGAAGACACAAGTGTCAGCAGAGAGTTCATGAACAAAACTCAAACTGAATGGGAAATACTTCAAATAATCAAGAACTAGGATCTCATTTTACTACAAAGCTGTTGTGCATCACAAGAAATCACTAACAGAGTGAAAAGGTAGCCCACAGAGTAAGAAAACATTTTAGCCAAATATCCCTCAAACAAAAGACTTCTATCCAGAAAATATAAAGAATTGAAAAAAATCAGACTCACAAATTTGAAAGACCAATCCAAAAATGTACATCTGTGATGAATGCATACTTCTCAGCTGAATAAATACTGAATAAATACATTTGCCAACAAATGCAAAAAGATGTTCAGCATCACTGCTCATTGTAAAGATGCAAATTAAAACAACACTGAGATTCCATTTCACTACAATAAGAATGGCTATCATCCTGTAATCAACTAACAACAAATGTAAAACTGTGGGGGAAAAGGAACCATTCTCCTCTGTTGGTGGGAATGCAGACTGGTAGAACCATTGTGGAAATCAGTATGGAGATTCCTCAAAAATAAAACAAAACAAAACAAAACAAACAAAACAAAACAAAACCTAGGATTAGAGGGCCTAGTTGACCCAGCTATTCTTCTGGGGATCTTCCCAAAAGAATTGAAAATATTGTATCACAGAGATATATGCACCCATGTTTATAGCATCACAATTTGAAACAAGTAAATCCTGGAAACAACTCAAAAGCAGAAAGTTCATGAACAAAGCCCAAACAGTGTGGGAAACACCTCAAAAAATCAATAACTGGAATCTTATTTTATTAAAAAGCTTTGCACATGAAAAAGAATCACCAACAGAGTGAGAATACAACCTAGTGAGTGAGAAAAAATTTAAGCTAGCTTTCTCTCAGACCAAGGGCTTTTATCTAGAATATATCAAAAATTGGAAAAAAATCAGACACCCCCAGATTCAAAGAACCAATCCATAAATTGGGCATCTGAGATGAATACACACTTCTCAGATGAAGAAATGCAAATGGGAAATAAATATATGAAAAAAGGTTTGACATCATTGGCCATCTGAGAGATACAAATTAAAACAACACTGAGATTCCATTTAGCTCCAGTAAGAATAGCTATTCTCCAGAAATCAACCAACAACAAATGCTGGAGAGGCTGTGGGGAAAAATGAACCTTTCTCCACTGTTGGTGGGAGAGTAGGCTAGTGAAAGCCCTGTGGAAAACAATCTCCATTCCTCAAATAACAAGGATTAAAGGACCCATTCAACCCAGCTCTTCCCCTTCTGGGTATCTTTCCAGAAGAATTAAAAATATCATACCACAGCTATCTATGTGCACCCATATTTATTGCAGCACAATTTGGGACAGCTAAACCTTGGAAATAACCCAAATGCCTATTAATCAAGGAATGGATAAAAAAAACCAATGCTATTTTTATACAATAGAATGTTACTCACCTATAAAGAAGGATATACTTAGCACATTTATAGGGAAATGGTTGCAACTTGAGACCATACTCATAAGTGAAATAAGTGACACAGCTTCTCATGTGTCAACATTGTATTGTCTCCCTAGTGTAAGAAGCTGAAAGCTAAACAGGATTCAGTATGTACGATAGATATTATGAGGTGGAAGGAAACTATTCAAAAGAAAAGAAACTGGGATGTGGGAAAAGAAAAAAGAAGGAAGGGAAAAGATAAAAAATAGGTTCATGTATAAAAAATAAATATATTAATATATTAAATATAATATTTGATATATTAATATAATATATGAATATGATTATACATTAAATATATATATTTAATATTGATATTAATATATATTATATTGAGAATGAATATATATTCATATATAAAACATTGAAGTCGGTTACACTGCTAAATAATATTAGTTCATTGAAAAGAAAGGTGTGTGCCTATATTGTTTAATCATTTTTTCATGCCGATGCTTGTAATAGGAGCAACTACTTTGAAAACAGCAATACATAGGATAGTAACCATTATTACTCTCCTATAATCTTATTTTGAAATTTTATACCATTGTTTTTGTTTTTTTCTTTAGAATAAAATAAAAATATTTCTTAGGCATTCTCCATGTGCATATGTTTCACACATGTTCTGTTTACATCGATATCATTTTCCCTGCTTTGTATAGGATCAAACACTGACAGAAGTAGGAGCCAGCAGGGCCAGAAACCTGATTAGTTTGGGTGAATTTCCAAGTGTGGGGAGACTTTTGAAGCCTGAGGAGTGTTTCTCCACATTGGTTGAAGCACTGTCCTATTACATTGCCTGAGAAATCACCTAAGGCAATTCACTTAGGCCGTTAAGTACAGTATCCCTAGGAAGCTGAAGCAATATGTGGTAGTCATTGCAACTTCAAAATACTTCTTTCCAAACAAAATAATAGGAAATTAACACTGGTTAATATATTGCATATTGTTATTTTCAAAGTAGTTGTTCAGATTACAAGGTGTATATATAAAAATGATCAAACAATCCAACAATGAAAACACAAACTGTTCTTTTTTATAGACCATCAGAGATTGGTAGCATAGTTATCCACCGTGTGTGTGTGTGTGTGTGTGTGTAATCTTTTCCCTTCTTTTCTCCTGTCCCCTATCCCAGTTGTTTTTTCCTTTTAAGCAGTTTCTTTCCTTTTCCCTTTCACAATATCTATTGTAGATTTTTTTTATTTTAAAAAGAAAAACAAAACACAGAAAAGAAAAACAAAAAAACAAGAGGCACACAACAACCATCATAACAACAAAAAAACCCAAACGATAACTCTATTGTACATTTTGGATCTTATTTACTCTTCCAGTTTTTTACACTAGGCAGACAATATGATATTCACCATTATGTTGTTTTGAAATTCTGTATAATTATTTTTATTCTTCTTTGCTTTAAAATTTAAAAATGAGTGAATAAGATAATAAAAAATTGTTACTAAAGTATGAAAATATAAACTTATTTTGAATATTATAATAGAAGGTTAACTATAATAACATAAAGTTTCCTTTGTATAATAAATTTTGATGACAGTAGTGGGAAAAATATTTCTTTCCAGGTTATGATTAATTGAAAGGAAAGAAGCAGAGATTTCAGTGGCAAGCAGAGATGAATTTGGAGTTCTGGGGCATTTTCAGAGGAGGGAGACCAGGTAGAAGTTAGTAGGGAGTGGTCAACATAATGCATGGATGCCGTACACCTACAGAAAAGGATGAAAAAACATGATAATTAGAAATAAATAGCAGCTAATAAATATAGAAAGGGAAAATAAGTAAAATAAAAACAAGGACCAAAATCAACAAAAACCATCCAGACAACCAACCAAACAAATCCTTTTACCTTTTCAGTGTTGTCTAGTGAATCCTGTCACACCCAGAGTAAACAAAGTAATGGAGCATACCTGACTTGTGAGACCAGCGCTCCCTCTGAACCTGAGCATGGAGCCGTGATTAGGCCTCTCATGAGGGGTGAAAGCTGAGAAAGCCCTAGAATCTGCTCCATTTTAGGAGGGTTGAAGTAGTCCATCAGATGTACAGTGCCTTCCAGGCTCAGAAGCTAGTAGTGGTTTCATCATACTTTTCTCTTTCACCTTCACATCTGTTTAAATACCTAGCTCTACCAGTAATGTTGCCAGAATGTGCCAGAGAAACAGGTCAGCCCCACTCTGCCAAGGCAGGTAAATGTGAAAGAAGAGGGGTGAAGTTCCGGCACTGACTTTCACAAGCCCATCTTGAGGTCTAGAAGGAGACATAAAATTTGTAGACAGGTTGTGATGGAAAAAATTATATTCTTAGAAACAACTTAATTACTCAGAGCTGAAGCTTTTCCCAACCACTGTGCTATAGATAAATTTGTTGTCTGCTGTTATCTTAGCTCTCAGCATGGTAAAATAGCAATGGGATATTTTCAAATTTAAAACACTGTATTATTGTTTGACAATTTCAAGTACAAGTGAGGGTACAAACAACTAGGCATTCAAATATTGGTTAAAAATGAGAATTTGTATAACCTCTGTGGAAGCAAAACTCATTAAATTTAGGGAAATGAAATATGTATGTGCTCTGTATTTCAGGATTCCATTTGTCAGCATGTAGGCTGGAAAAAAAAAGCCTTACAACTTCAAATAGCCAGACAGAGGGTGTTATATAAATATCTGTAGGAGGATGGTGAATACTTTTGTTTAAGAACACTACTGCAGTCTCTGCAGTATTTGAAAATGATAAATCTATATTGATTGACATAGTATCACAATGGTTGCAAAAATTAAGATGTAAAATATGGACGATTTGATGCTACATGCATAAATCATACATTATTTTGCATAGAGTTACACATTAAACAGTGTCACATATTCCTAATTGTCCCTTCTCACTTTTCTTTAAACATAAAGAAGTCAGAAAGATACCTAACAAATTTTTACGTCACAATAGATAGGAATTAGAAGTGATAAAGACAATATTTTTGCTTTATCTTTAGTTATGTTCACATGGTAACTGTTTAAACATTTTTAAACTTTTATTTCTCAAGTGAGTTGGATTTTTTTCATTACAAAAAGCTGGGGTTTTTTGTTTTGATCACTTTATTGGTCCCTGATTATACTCACATTAAATAGTGAAGGAATAAATGTTGAACTGACTGTTAAGCTTATTAACCAGGTAGCTATTTGCAAAATTGAAGCAAGATTCAAGATTTAAATAAAAAATTTCCGTAAGATTTTGGGATTGCAGACAAAAAGTGAAACACTTGTTTGTTAAATAAGCCCAACTGATCACTCTATATGATAGCTGAGTGTGTATGTGTACCTGAATGTTTGTAGAGTATAAGCATTCATTCAGGGTTGTCATTTATAAAATATAGAGTGCAAGTCATATGTAAAGAATGGAAGAATTCTTTGCACTGCAATCTATACTAGTATCAGTAGTAGTGAGGAATCAAAGGTTATGGACTCAAATAAGATAATGCATATGGCAGCATAAAATTATAGATCTTAAAGTATAGTTTATGAACAGTTTTCTTCATAAATAAAAAGACAAATAAACACTCAGTGCTTTGCTGGAGGCCACACAGATATTTAGTGGAAGAAGAAAGACCTAGGACCATCTCAGAAACTATGAAATGTTATACAAATATCAACCTCAACGCTTTGGGAATATTTATTGATTTCATAACTTAGAGGTAATAGTCAACAGACATTAAACCTTCTGATAATGTTAGCACTTTAGATTCTCAAAAGCTTCATGATTCAAAGAAGGTAAACAACTTCTCTATGTTGAACAATAAAAATTGAAATTGTCTTTGTTATTCTTGCTTTGAATTTAGGATTTAGAATCCCCTTTGTACTTCTTACAGTCAAAACTGAGGTCGATAATGCAAAATAAATTGGAAGAATATTAAAGTATTTATCTTATAGAGTTATTGCTTGAGTTCCTTGTAATAATGTGCTTGTGAATGCTCAACAGAAACTGAACCATGGGGCAGGTGTGTGAGAGGAATGCTTTATATTCATGGGTCATGATAGGCCTCCATTGATTCATTATCTCTCTCTAAAATAATATTTATGAATTCAAAGTATAGCTTTAGGAAATGCAAGGATTTGTAAAAAAAAGGGATAACATCTTTTCGTATATTTTATTGTTAGAAGAATAACTAAGACTGGATAATTCATAAAGAAAAGAGGTTTATTAGGCTACAGTTCTGTCAATGGGTAATCTCAGATTGGGCAACCATAGCTGTTGCTGCTCCAACTCATCTGAGAAAGTAAAAGGGCAAGCAGACATATGGTAGAGAGAGCGGGAATGCTGGAGGTGGATTTGCTTTACAATTGCATATTCTTGCCTTAACTAACCCGGTTCTACAAAACTGAATACTCGTCCTTGCAAAAACACACTAACCTGTTTATGAGGCCACTGCTCCCGTGAGCCAACATGCTCCTGTAGGCTCCACTTCCCAACATGTTTCATTCAGGAAATAAGCTTGCAACACAGGGGCTTCATGGAGACACATTGATGTTATAGTACTTTTGCTTCTGTTTAACCTCACTTCTTTATCCTCACACTGTGGCTAAGAGAGGAATGTTAAATACAGTCAGAAGGGTGAAATAGCTTTTGGTTCTAAAGACTGTCTACAATATATATTAACAAAGGCTGGGTAAAATCAATAGAATTTATGACTCAGTACCCCAGATAAGCAAGCCATCTATGATTCAAAAATCAATAACTTAAATTGTAGTGATCAGGTATTACTGGAACTAACACACGTTCTCTGTGAGAGAGTCATGCTGCTCACATAGTAATATGTGCATTAAATATTGGCTAAATTTCCTACATCTGAAATCCCCATTCACTTCAAAGAAAGAATTGCTAAAATTTCTAAATCACTCTGACTAATGCTTAGTTAATCTATCGGATCAGGTATTGCATAAAGCCGTTGGACTGCTCATAAGAAAGTGAGTAGGTATAACTAGCACACAGATTATAATAGCACATAAAGCACTCTTTATTTCTTATTTAGCTCTCTTATTTTCCAGTCCTTAGAAGAGAGTCCGATGTGGCCTCAGAACTGGGTAACTTGGTCTGTATTTGTACTCATCATCTCTCTTTTCCCTAAGTGTGTATTATTCTGCTCAAACAAAGACTCAAGCATCAAATAAATGCTGCCAATAATAAAAATGGAAGACCAAAAATTTATAATTTATGTCTTAATAGCAATGGGCCTGATCATTTTTCTCAGTTCTAAGATCTGTTGTTTGTTCTATTTATCAAATAGATATACTATCAAAGCTACTTCAATTTTAAACCTCTTTCTACCCACAGAATTCTATTATTTTGAGAAAATGCTTAAAAATTATGGAAGTTGTAGTGAGCGAGGACCTGATAACATGCTCTGAATTAAAAACATAGAGTATCTAATGTAAAACTTTCCTGATAGGCATGGAATGACCACTTAGATATCATTTTACTGTGCAGATGTTGTGTGGCTTCTCTCAGCTCCAGCATCATTTCTGATAAATAGATTTTTATGAAAGATATTAAAACTCACATTGCATTTAAATACTGATATTGTTTCAATCTGTCATTAGATTACTTCCATTTAGAAAATTTGATATTCACATAGAACATTTGTGTTAAAAATGCTTATATTTGCTTCATTCCAAAAATTAACTACTTACTTGCAAGCAAAGTTTCTCTTTAAGTTGAGAAGATAATTGTGCATCTTCCTGTGTTCTTCAAATCTACCTGGCCGTGAAGTAGCTCCCCTGAAAGTCTAATCTGAAGTAGCCATAAAATATCTTGTTAAGTAATCCAAACTCACCATCAAGTAAACTATTTTAGTGAGTGGTGAACTAACCTATTCTGCTTTTTCTGTAACAGGAAGGAGTAGACTATAGAGATTTGAAAGAAACAGAGAAGTGCAAATAATTTATCAGAGCTCTTAAAAGATCTCCCAGGAAAAATACAGCGAGAAAAACAGATGCACTGCTCAGATTTCATCTGATGCAAGACTAGCATAAGGACATTTGTGCTAAAGTAGGCAGAAATGGAGAAATGGTGTTAAAGTTATAACTGCTAATGTAGATTACTCCCACAAATAAATGGGTTTTCCAGTGACATTTCCAGGAATGTATACATTGTGCTCTGACTGCATGCATTTTCTTTACTTCTCTTCCTCTCTTCTTCACCTGTCCCTCTTTTTGCTTTAATAGCTTCTCTACCACTTTCAGATCACCTTCTTAAAAATATATTCTACAGGAAAGAAAATATCTGATACTTGTCTTTCCACGTGTAGCTTATTTCATCTAACATGATGACCTCTAGTTCCTTTCACTTTCTTGCAAATGATATGATTTTGTTCTTTTAAAAGGCTGAATAATATGGCAATAGCACTCCATACTTTCCTTCCCTGATGATCTCTCTTAAACACAGTATTTGTTAAAGTTCAATTTGAAAAATTCACATTTTATAATGATAATTCACATTTATATGCATTCTCTTACCTTTCAAATTAATATTTACAGTACCGAATGTTAAACATAACTTTTGGCTATTTAATAATAAGGGACATGGATCTTAAATAAATATGCCATAGTTAACTAAGGTAACATGTTAAAAGATCTTGACCATGTACCTAAGGATATGTTTTACTGAGCTACCTAGTTGTATATAGTTACTGTCTTGGAAAAAATGAGTATTGTATAAGAACATTTTATACCCTTTGATGTAAGACTTGTTAGGTTGAAAGTTCATCAAATTTTCTGTGTAAAACTACTTCAGAAAAGTGAGAATAAAATATTTTATATTTCTATAGGCCACATCTAATACCTATCTAAGCACAAGGATAGAAATGCTGCTATAATTAAAATACACACGGGCACACATTTTTGTGTGATACATATTTTGAAAACTAACAAAAGCACAGAGTGGAGAAGCATGGTTTCCATTTTTCTCTTGTGTTAGCTACTTTCCCATCACTGTGACAAAACACCTAACAGCCACCACTGAAAGGATGAGAGGATTATTTAGCTCACAGTTTCCAGAGGGATCCATCCAAAACTGGCTGACTGCAAGGCAGGATCAGCATGGTGGAAGGGTATGGCAAGGAGAAAGAGAGAGAGAAGAGTGAAGAAAGAAAAGAAACAAAGAGAAAAAATTAAGAAGAAGGAAGAGGAGAAGAGTAAAGAGGAAGAGGAGGAAGGAGGAGCAGCAGCAGCAGTAGAAACTGGGGGAAAGGACATACATTCCAAGGTCATCTCCCCAACAACCCGTCGCCAAGCAGACCGCGCCTCCTCACAGTGCATTTAAATGCCGAACTAGCACCCCGTGATCCAATCATCTGCCACAAACACGAGACTTTGGGGGAACATTTTAGATCTATGGCAAAGCAGGTTGACAGCTGATTAGTCTCAGAAACAATTATGCCTTCCTATAGAAGATATTGAAGCATGATTTCATTTTTAGTCTCTTCCTGAACATTAGTTTTGGCATTTCTTTTTAGTCACACACACGCACACACGTGCACACATACACATGCACGCGCGCACACACACACACACACACACTTTCTCTGAAGGAGACATCTTACTCTTTCAAATGGCTATAAAATATATAATAAATGTTTTGACCCATAGGGCATTTATTTCCAAATGAATACTCCAATGAAAAGATAATTTAGAATATGTGTAGTAGTATGTCTATTCAATTAATTCTTAGAAGTAGAATTATTAGGTAAAGGAATTATGTATTTTCAGTTTTATATGACATTAAGAATTCCCACAAATGTAAATGCATTCCCAGATTGGATTACTGGTCTTTGCCCAAGTGATTCATAAGAAAACTAAATATGTTATGAATATTAACTTTTTGAGTTGTAAAGGAATTATAATTTCTTTCCAACTTTTATTTAATTTTCATTTTATGCTTCTATTGCATATCTGTTTTTTATCTTTATATAATAATATTTGTGTATAAATTTTGTGGTTTGGGCTATATTAAAAAAGTTTTCTTTAACTCAAAACTTTAAAAATGTTCTTTCACAATTATTTTGCTTTATATATTTGACACCTGTAATTTATTTTAATATGAAGCATCTCACTTTTTTGATAATGTATTAATAAATTTCCACCTTCCTGAGTTAATGTGTCACATTTATTATATAATGCATTCTCACAAATTAGCAACATTTTGCCACTTATTGAAACTTCCTCATTTCTATCTATTTTTACATCATTGTCACTAACTTTGTCAACCTAAACTAGATTTTTATATCAACCTAGTATTTTAAACTAGATGTTTATATAAAAATGTGATGCTTGGGGGCCGGGGATTTAGCTCAGTGGCATAAACACCTCCTGGCAAGCATGAGATCAAGAGTTAAATTCCCGGTACCAGAAAAAAATAAAAGTAATGTTTGCACTTATTTATGGTGTATGTACCACTGGTATATAAGGTTTGGGGATCAAAATATACCAAAATATGACTATATTCTCTCTATTTTCCAGAAGGTGTAAAACTAGATTGAATAAGTTAGTAACATACATATGAAACATTATATTTTATAAATAAAAATGAGACTGCCTTTTCAAAGTATAAATATATATCTTATGTAAAATTCAGTTATCATTCCTTAATATCTCATTTCACTTCAGATTTCAAAAAACTAATGTTAAAAAAAAGAAATATAAGGAAGTTTCTAAGTATTGTTTTGTGATAAATGAAGTTTATTTTATAACAATTCTAAGTAGACTAATAAGCCTAAATAAGGCATAATAGTCTATTTAAATTAACTTCTTACAAAAATTAAATATTAAAAGTATCTCTAAATGGATAATTTTCATTTTTGTCCTTTACTGGAGTTAATACAGTGGCATTCATCAATAATTATTTCTCCCATCAACAAGAAGGCATCATCTAAGTATGTTACCTTTTGACAAGAAGATTACATCTTTAAACTTTTCCTCCAAACTAAAAAAAAAAAACAAAAAAACAAATATAAACACTTGTGAAATATAAAACCATGATAAAGCTCAAAGAGTCTATAATATTTAATGACTAAAATTATTTTTAAAAAATCTTGACAAGTTCTTTCTCTGTAAAGGTTAACTCAATTTCTGTAAAGTGCTCTCTAACCCTGCCTTTAGGCACATTCTCAAAGATTAAATTTTCTTGAATTGTCATTAGACTACCAGAATAACTTCTGTGTAGTATTATGCTGTTAGTTGAGTTTTGCCTTTTTAAAGTAGCCAAAGGTATAATATAAAAATATAATTTCTGTGTCATTGTTTTTTTTTTTTTCATAAAGTCTTAGCCTACACCTATGTTGTCAAGAGTTCTACTTATTTTGTCTTCTGGAAGATTTAGTGTTTCTGTTTTAATATTTATATATTAGATTCATTTTGATTTTAGTTTAGTGCACAGTGAAACACATGGGTCTAGTTGTAGTCTTCAGCATGTGGAAAGCCTGTTTTTTGAGCACTGTTTATTAAAGACTCTATCTTTCTTCCAGTGAAAGTATTTGTCCACTTTGCCAGAGATCAGGTGGCTGCATGTGTTTGTAGTTGTATCTGAATTGTCTTATCTGGTCCCCTGATCCTCAGGTCTGTTTTTTTAACAGTACCATGCTGCTTGTATCACAATACTCTATAGTATAATTTAAATTCAGGGATTGTGACATGCCATTCCTTGCCTTTGTGGTCCAGAATTGCTTTTGCTATTCAAGGTCTCATCTGATTCCAAATGAGTTCTTAGAATGTTTTCTGTAGCTTTGTGGCATATGCTAATGTAACATATTTTTTATTAGGATTCCATTAAATCTGTGTAGTAATTTTGGGAGTATGGGCATTTTCACTCTGTCGGTTCTTCCTATAGAAGAACAAGGGATATTTTTCCATTTTCTGATATCCTCTCAATATCCTTTTTTTTTTAATTTAAAGAAAAAAAGCAAAACAGAAAAAAGAGTAGAAATAATACAGAATTTCAAAAAAACAAACACTAAGAAATTAAGAGTTGATCAATTACATATTGTCATCTTAGAAATAGTTGTTCAAGTTACAAAATTAAAACATACAAAGTGGACATTCAAACAGTGAAAGTGCAAACAGTTATGTTCAACAGTCTAATAAAAACAGTAATATGGTAATCTATCTTACACACTTAAACATACATGCAGTTATATCCTTTAGAGCACTTTCTTTTGCTCTATTTTTTACAATAGCAATTACACATTTTGGGTTTTTTTACTCCTACATTTCTCATTACTTTTTACACTAGAGACACAGTGTGATATTTATAAATATGATTCTTATTTATTTCACTTTTGAGGAGAGTCTCAAGTTGCCTTCATTTACCTATAAAGGCCTCAAGATCATCCTTTTTATAGCTGAATAGTATTCCATTGTATAAAAATACCACATCTTTTTCATCCACTCTGTGGTTGATGGCATCTTGGTTGTTTCCAAGATTAAGCTATTACAAATTGTGCTTCTCCAAACATGGGTGAATATATGTCTTTGTGACATGAACTTTTCAGTGTTTCTGGGAAAATATCTAGGAGGGGAGTAGCTGGATTAAGTGGAACTTCTAATCCTAGTCTTCTGAGGAATCTTCATACTGATTTCCATAGTGACTGCATCAGTATACACTCCCACCAACAGTGGAGCAGTGTTCCTTTTTCACCACAACCTCACCAACATTTATTATCAATATCCTTTTTCATACCACTGTAGTTTTCTATGTAGAGATCTTTTACTTCTTTTGTTAGATTGATTTCTATATATTTTGTTTTTTCAAAGTTATTGTGAAAGTTATTGTTGCTCTAATTATTCTCTCAGTATATTAATTTTTAGTGTATAGAAGAACAAATTCCCTATAATGAATATTGTCATTGTGTATACCTAAATTATACTAATAAATTTAATCAAATTTTAAAAATGAACCTAAAAAATGTATCATCTGAACATGAATAAGTTGTAGGGAAATTTAGTATTTTTTATTTAAATTTTGAAGAAATTCAACATTTTAATTTTTTAAATCTTTCTTCTTCTTTCTTTCTTTCTTTCTTTCTTTCTTTCTCTTCCTTTCTTTTTCTTTTTTGTGCCAGGGATAGAACTCACAACATTCTTCCCACAGGCAGGCACTTATGCCACTGAGCTAAATCCCCAGCCCCACATTTTAATTTTTTTATGATTGAAATTCAAGTGCCTACTGAGGAATAAGCAATTTTAGGAATTTTCTTGTCCTAAGAGCAGACCATGACTTTTACCTAAAGAAAGATATTTTGTTCCCATTTCCAATAGACGTTACATTTATTCAAGTCATGCAATAATTATTGAACCACATTAAGATGCAGGAAATACAGGTTATATTCTTTTAATCATCTTATAAAACTAGAACTTTGTTAATGGGTTTGTCATGTCCCCAATATTTAGACAATGCCTGACAACAATTTAAAGGAGGAAGAGATGTTTATTTTGGTTCACAATTTCAATCTGCGTTCAGCTGGTTCCATGGTAGTCAAAGGATAGTAGAGGGGTATGGCAGGCTGAAAGTTGCTCGACCCAGTGTGACCAGGAAGCCCAGGGAGAAAGCAGGTGCTGATGGACAAGAATGAACTCTTCTAGGTTGTGAACCAGGGACCCACTTACAACCATGCTCCACCTTGTAACAACACATTTAACTGTGTGCCTACTGGTCTGTAGAGTGCCCTGTGATCCAGTCATTTTCCAAAAGTGACACCTCCGACACATGAGGCTTTGGGAGGACATTCTAGACCTGCATCAAAGAGTTAAAAGGTCTTTTATGCTTATTCTGGATGGCATATTATAAACCAGACTATGGAAAAGCATTTGTGGTCTTAAATTTTTGCAGAAAATTTACAGATTTTTGGTAGATGTTTGCTATGGACTGAAAGCCTCATAATTAAATTACACATGTTAGAAATAGTAATATAATTTCTTGGTCATATTAAACAATATGGATTAATAATTTATAGGAGAAAATTTTCACAAAAATGAACATTTTTATAAGATGACTAATATACAGATTTTAATCTAAGTTTATTGTGTGACAGATACAACAGTGACATTTTGAAGAGATATTCTACAGACGTATGGCTTTATTTCATAACAATAGACTTCCCTTTTAAAAGTAAATTACACTTTTATTCTTCTCCAAGAGATCTTCATCTGTGCAGTTAAATCAGAGAAAGAACACTTGGCAGAGTTCTGAGAATTCCTTTAGCTTAGGCCCCAAAGTATTCTCACAATGCTGATCTCTTGAGAGATGTTGGTAAGAATTTTAAAAATTGTTTAATATCCAAGGAGTTCATGGGAATTTCTCAAGTCAGTTGAAGCATACTAAAAATTCTTGACATAGAGTAAAAGAAAAGAGTTAGACTTTTATATGGATAATAGTGTTAGATTTTTAAAAACTCCAATTTAGTCATCTAAATATTCTGCTTGTATCAATTCATTCAGTACTTAAAATGTGTAATTCCATCCCAAAGATAATTAGTCCCCATAATTTCTTAACTGATGTACACTTAATTAAGATTTCAATTTTACTCAGTTGAAATAATGTGGAACATAAAAGAAAATTAGTACATTTAGTCCACATGAAGCAGTATGGGAAAAACAGACAAAGATTCTAAATGCTCTATTATATAATTAATTATTTTATGTAAAATAAATTTAAACTTTCTGAGACATATGAATGTAGATATAGTGAAACATTTACTTTTGTTTCTATTTTTAGTTATTATACAGAAAGACTTTAAACAACAGACTAAAATAAAATCTTTTAAAAAATGTAGAATACTGAGAAGTCATTGAAAATGATAACGCTTACTAATAAATGTTATTCTGTAGGACTTTCAGCCAGAGGTAAGGAAAGAAGATAATTGAGTAAAGTTGAAGGAGAGTTGACATCTACAATTAGATCATATCTCATTGCAGGATTAAATATTTTCAGGGCAATGGAGTAACACTTCATGTGTTATGTCATTAATTTAAAATTGCTCTATTTCAAAGCTAACTTAAGTTGTTTAATTGCTATACAAAAGAACCTTATTTTGTAGCATTTTCTTAAGAAATTGTAATAGAGTAACTTTAATTTTACCTGCCTCTTGAACCCATCTTTTTATAAACACAAGTCTTCTGAACTCTCTCCCAAATCTCCCGGTAAGGTTTCTACCTTGCCATTTGCTAAGCAGTCACACGAGGACAAAGACTGTGAATATCCACATGTATGTGTTGGCTTTCATTCCTATGGCAAAATTCACGAATTAATAAGATTAAAAAATGAAAGATTTATTTGGCTCAAAGTTTCTGACATTTGGACTCGTGGTTTATGTGCTCTACTGCTTTGGGGT
Source organism: Hydrochoerus hydrochaeris (assembly GCA_004027455.1). NCBI lineage: Eukaryota > Metazoa > Chordata > Mammalia > Rodentia > Hydrochaeridae > Hydrochoerus > Hydrochoerus hydrochaeris. Next base: position 49,238 of record PVLA01011034.1, read on the forward strand.
TTGTGACAAAGCCTCACAGAAAGGCCTGGAATGCACTTTTGGACAAAGCAGCTCATCTTCTATGGGATAGAAAGAAAAAAGACAAGTAGGGGAAAGGCTCCCAATATCCTAAATGATCAAAACAAGTCCTTTCAGGCCCATGTCCAGAGATTCATCTCCTCCCAGTAGTGCCATAGGCTGAGGCCACACTTTTAACATGCAATCCCTTTGGAGTGTTCAAGATCAGCTCTGGACACAAGGGAATTGCTTAGGTCAGCATACAAGATTAGAGGCTGACCTATCAGAATCTGATATCCACAAGCAATGGCAGTAGCAAAAGGGCACCTGCTCAAGCAGAATAGAACTTTTCATAATACAGCCAACTTCCTCCTTTCTTTTTTATTTTCTCTAGGCCACAAGTGTATTGGACAGTCCTTCCCAGTTCAAAATGGGTCTTCTTCAGTTTGCTAACCTACTTACCAATGATCTCTGGAGACATCCCACAAATGCATGCTGGAGTGTGTTTTACTAATCTAGTCAATATCTCTTAATCCATTCAAAAATGTCAACTACTAGGGCACCAAATCAAAAAACATAAAATATGAGTTTTTACATACAAACATGCAATATACAAATAAGCTGTATTAGTTTGCTAACGTAAATAGAAATTAGAAGTAGGGTAATAGAAAGTATTTTCTATTTTGACTAATTTGGAATTTTGTTAGGAGGCACCCCTGAACTTAACAGTAGTCCAATCTTGATGGAAAGGAGAGTGTAAATGCACATTTACTAGGAACTGAGGTTTATCAGTGTGAAAGTCTTTGAGGATTGATCACATCTCTGAATGCATATGAGTCACACATTGTGCTTTCACTCTTGAGGGGAGAGCAATACATATACAAGTGTATGAAGTGGGTTTAAGATAAGAAAAACAGTGATTGCTGACATCAGTGATAAACTGATATGTACTTGCTGTAGGCCATCATTCTTCACTTCCAGAAGATTCCTGGCCTGGAGAAAGTAGATTCTGTGTTGTCAGATTTTCAGAAGAAACCAAGTTACTATATGACATTTCCTGATTTTATGTGAAGTTATTCAATTAAAAATGATAGAGGCAAAAACAAACCAATACAACGCACAGCAGGCATTGCAATGGATAAACATCTGCTGAGTGCGTTTGCTCTGGGCTGCCGTCTCTGACTGCTGATTGAACTTTTGAAGTTATCTTTGGGAGACTGAAAAGGAGACAATTCAATCTGGAAGAAGCTGCATGTAGTTTTATAAGAAAACTTGTAGACTTCTGTGTTACAATATGCACCCAAAACATCGCCCAAGTGAGAAATAAACTAAAATAATGTACATTGAGATTAATACTCATAAGGTGGAAAAGTCAATTTGTCATCAGATACACAAACAGACACAATTCTGTGACTGATAGCTTGCATGCTTTTCTTGGAAAACACATAATATTGCCTTTAAAACACATTATACATGTTAAACACTTTTTCTGATAATTTTATTCGTGGAGTATATATCAGGCATCATATGAGAAAGTTATTGACCTATTGTGTTGGTGACAAAAGGAGATCACTCTTTTCTCTAGGAGGTTGGGATTAGCCTTGCTTAAAATGTTCAGGGCATACAAAATTAGAGCTGCATTGTATTTCTGTCACCAAATGTTTTCCTTGGTTGCTGTGTGAGTAAAATAAATTGAATGTAGGCTCATTGTATACTATTCAGTTACCTTTTTTCAAAAGTAATTAGGGTCTTACTCATTTAAGACCAGATAATTACATTTAATGTAATCTTAAAAGAGGCCCCAAGGATACATCTCCATTGGTAAATGCACAAAGACTGGAACAAATTGAGTTTCATGATCAGTAAAGTTTAGGAAAACTGGATGGATGAATAAAAATTAGTGTCATTAGATGCATAAGGATGAAATATATTTTTTTCAGTAAAAGTAATACATAGATACAGATATGGTTAAAGATACATCCAAATATTAGTTCTAAACTTCAGCCTAGTGACCCATAACCAGGTTACTTCAGTGATCAGGCGAGCCTGCCTGTACACAGGACTTTGCACTCGTTGAAGGCACTCATCTGATTGGTTCCAATTAATTCATGATTCAAAAAGGGTATCTCTGATATGACATTGCATGAAATTCTAGGATGCTAGGATTAATAAAGCATCACCTGTAGACACAAAATATAGTTGCAGACTTGATAACATTTGTTCCACACCTAATTGACCATGACAGAATAATGAGTTAACTATTAAATTAGAAGCTAAACCAGAAGATACATAAAATTTTAGAAGTAATATCTAAAAGGTAGAAAGGAGATTTTGGAGAGGAGAGAAAAAGCTTGAAAATTATAAGTGGATGAATATTTCTAGTAATGTGCAAGAAGAACTAAATTCAGTAATTTCTGAGAATGAGCACTTTTTTCATGAAGTAAACTATTTCTTAGAAATTGAGTACAGATATTGCTTGGAATATGCTTTAAACTATAAAGTATGAAAATCTTAAATTTGTGTTTCTGCTGATTTATCTATTGTTTGGTCCAAGAAAATCTTAATTATTCTACTAGTGGTATCTAATAAATTCATATTGAATGACAAGTTTCATTCTGTAAATGTAAAGTAAGGATTAGTTTGATACACAAAGAAGGAATGATGCACATATAGATGTTACGCAAAATGTTAAGTCCTATGAGAGTGTTAATTTATTCTGTCTTGTTCTGTGTGGAGTATTTCTGCTTTATATCATAGTTAATGAGCATTCAGCAACTGTAATGAAAGTCTGAGATTATCAGCTTTTAATGAGAAGAAATTTATCTTGGCTCACAGTTTTGGAGATTTCAGTCTATGATTGATCACGGGATTTTGACCTGTGGCAAAAATTAGGTAGCTGACCTTGCTGGGTCACCTTTGTGATCCCAGCTTCACAGGTGGCTGAAGCAGGAAGACAGCCAATTTTAGTCTAGCTTGGACAACATAATGAGACCTTGTCTCAGAATTAAAAAAAAAAAAGAGAGAGAGAGATGAACATATAACTCAGTCATAGAGTGGCCCAAGTTTAATTTCCAGTAACACACACACACAAACACACATACACAAATATAAAAAGGGGGTAAATATTGAAGTCCACTGAGATTGGCACTAACACTATTTTGTGGAGATACTGGCAGTAATACCAATACTTATCTGAGACATCTGCAAACCTGCTTTGTTCCACACATTACCAAAAAGCTCCAATGACATACATAACTTCTCAATAATTTTGAAATTTTCATCATCTGAAACACTTTTGGCTAGGATATTTTTGGAGATGACAAAACTTTGAGAAGAAGAATATGGAAAATAAATACATATGCTTGACCGCAAAAGATTATTCTAATTTTAGATAGATAAGGGTCCTGTATTTCTCCCAAGCAGCATTTCTTTGTTGTCTCTACTTCCTCCCTAATTAAGTTTCAAATAATTTATTTAGTAGAACTATTAGGAAAGACAGTATTATAACTTTTACCTCTAGATACATTAAGCATATATCCTATCTTTTATTCTTTTAACACAATAGTAGTTTTTTTAAGTAGTATAAAAATGCACTATGCAATTTTTTCTCTATGGAGATTATAATTTTTTTTTATAAAGAAAGGTGGGAAATACAAGCATTTGGTTAAAATTTGAGTCTGAAAACTCATAACAGAATTGAGTAATTGGGATATGAATCTCCACCCACTTTTCTGAAGATGTCCAATTGATGAAGCCTGACAGGTATCTCACCAGATGTGGACCACCTGGCCTGCTTGCGTATGGTCAAGCTGAGAGTGATACTACTGTTGGGATAGGGAAGTTTCCCCATCCTCACATACAGTGCTAATTTTGTCTCTCTATTGAGAGTAAGTGTTCTTGAGGGCACTGATAAAATTTCAATCTTTTTTTGTCAATAACAGTTTTTCACTAGTTATGGCAGTGTGAAGTCCTGAGGAGGCTACTTGTTAGCTAAAGAAGGAGACATTCTCTCATCATCTAATTGATATTATCTCCAAATCTATGCTCTGTGTTTCCATCTAGCCTTCCTATGCCAAGCCCATGATATAGACAGAGATACATTTCTGTATTCAGAGATACATTTGCATTTTTGTCCTGAAATAGTATGAGCAAAGTAATGGTGGGTAATAGGTAAACAATGCAGGCTCATTATAATAGCTCATTAGGTAAACACTTTAGTTTCTATTTACAATGATTATTTCAGTCATGTAAATTATAAAAAAAAAGTCTTCTAAAAACACAGTCAAAATCAAAATGCAAGTTCTAAGCTGATAAAATCCTCATTAATAGCAATAAAGCCTGCAGCACTTACTCAACCTAAAAAGTAATTGATTTATCCCAGAAAGGCTTTTCTTTGTAGAATTTAAATGTCTCTTTTCATATCCAAGTACTTGTAGTTCATTTAATTACTCAGATAAAGAAGTTTTCAATTTCAATTTCCTTTTATAAAAGATAGCTCTAAAAACTATTTAAAACAAACAAGTCACATTACTATAATATTTTATGATGAGGATTTCAAGGCAATTTTAACCAAACTCTATCATAGATAAAGACTAAGGTGATAAGCTTATGTTCTTAATAATACAGAGTTCCAGAAAAGGAATTAAATCCAAGGTCTTTATATATAATCATAGAATGATAACGTACTAATGAGCATTTGTAATCTTAGATTAGGGAAGAAAAACAGCTTCCCAAATGGTTGAATTCTCAAGCAGTGAATCTCAAAACAGTGGCCAATGCTCTAGTGATCAATTCCTCAAAAAAGCTAGTGATATATATTTTATCAGCCTCTCATGGAAAACTTCTGAGCAGTAAGTTTATTTTTCTTCATTTATACTATAGAATATATTTTCTTAAATGTATGGAATAATGGATATGTTTTATTGTTCATATATTTACAATGAGATAGAAACAATCCTCTTGTTAGAATTGACAAGTTAAGCACCATTAATGATTCGAGGAATTTCTAAATTAAAAATTACAATATTTTTTCTGTAATAGCACAACTTTTATTCTAATTTTTTATCTTTTTTTTAGGTTACTTAGACTCCACTCACCCTGTGAATATATAAATAAATAAACAGAAAGACAAGACAGTAGATACTTAGTTTTCAGACCAGGTTAATTCTAATAGACACAAATGTACAATGGTGTCTCCATTTTTTTCTCGTGTGCATCTTGAGCTCAACACATCTGAGACTGGCTTGTTATCTGGTTTAAATTTCAGCTTTCTGCTGTCCCTCAATAGAAGTGACAACATTTCCACCCATCCAAAACTACTGAACACCTGAGATTTACCTATGATCTCACATTCCCCTCCACCCTAATTCAAACACTCAGTCCATACAGATTTTACTTCTGCTGTTTTTCTTAATTTTGCTCTTCAACATCAATACTGCTGCCATATTAATATATGCCCTGACTGGATTTAACATAGAAAACTTCTCCATTCTTTTTCTGACATTGGTCTTCTTTTCCTCAAATCTACTTTCTAAACTAGTCACACTGATATAAACTCAAATCTAAGGATACTACTGATGATGTATTTTGATGTATTTTTAATGACTACATCTTCTTCCAAATTTATCCTACTTTTTATATTATGTGAAGGAGGAAAAAAGTTGTACATGGGTCTCTTGATGAAAAAACACGGAAAAGGAGAGAAATTTTAATTTAAATCAAGTTGAGAATTTGAATTATTTTTATTTTTTTATTTAAAGAGAAAAAAACATGTAAAGGGTAGAGATAATACAGAATTTTAAAAAGAGATAAACAGTAAGAAATCACTAGTTGATAAATTACATATTGTCCTCATAGAAATAGTTGTTCAAATTACAAAATTAAAGCATACAAAGTAGATATTCAAACAGTGAGACTGTAAATAGCTACGCATGCATGAGTCTCTACATGTATTTCTATAAATTTAAAGCTTTAAAATCTTACTGAGATAAAGCAAATAATATCTAAATAAATATCATGTCTGAGGATTTACAGACTCATTTTTTTTAATTTAAAGACAGACAAAAGCATGTAAAGGGTAGAGGTAATACAGAATTCAAAAAAAAAAAAAAAAAGATAAACAATAAGAAATCTCTAGTTGATAAATTACATATTGTCCTCTTAAAAATCATTGCTCATGTTACAAAATTAAAGCATACAAAGTAGATAGTCAAACAGTGAGAGTGTAAACAGCTATGCATGCATGCATGTATTTCTATACTTTCTGTATTAGAGGGAAAAACAAAACTTAGCAAGACAAAAAAAAAATTCCTATAAAAACACGAAACCAAAAAGTCGTATAAAACCATAGTACAAGGTGATCTACAATGATTACTGTGTTGTGTCTTATTATCTTCAATAGAATGTTTACACCATCAGGCATAATTGAATATAGCAGTATAATTGAGTATAGCAGTAAATAATAATAGTAGTAAAAACAAAACATTGTAGACAGTATAAAACTTCAAAGGCAGGTAATAATCAAACCATAGTGGATATTCTAGTGGATCGTTTCATCTTAAGTATAGTTGCGTATACTCAGACTTGATACTATCAATCATAAAAGCTTTGAATAAAATCTATCAATACAAAACCGTGATCCAACAAACCAGATTTGATTACGTTCAGTCATGGTAAAACAGGGTAGGTTTTACAGAGCTTTAGATTAAGTTAATAGGAAATTAAGGATGATTATCATACTATATCCTGTTATTTTAAGGATTACTGTCTGTACCCTAAAATCTAGTACAGGTAGAATGACTGGAACAGAATATAATACATCTAAGCAGAGTAGTGTGAGTAATGTGGGTTTTAAATCCCGATGCACTATTAACAATATAGCATATCAAGGCCATCTATGTTAGAGTTTCTAGTTATCCTGCCTCATTTCTGCCATGCTATTTTCCTGCCTTTGTTTGTCTACTTTTTTCCTTCATTCTACTACCTGCCCCACTCATTGAGCTCTTTCTGCCACTGTTCCTAAAATCCTGGTATTTTTTTTCTCTCTCTCTAGAATGTCCTTCAGTATTCTCTGTAGGGTGGGATTGGTGGTCACAAATTCTCCCAGTTCCTCTTTGTCATGGAAGCATCTTGTTTCTCCATCAACTTCTAGTGACAGTTTTGCAGGGTACATCAATCTGGGCTGGAGGTTATTCTCTTTCAGGGTTTTGAATACTTCAATCCAAGCTCCTCTTGATCTGACGGTCTGTGTCAAGGAGTCAGCCATGATTCTGATGGGTTACCATTATAGGTAATCTGTTTCTTTTCTCTAATGGCTTTTAATATTCTGTTTTTATATTGAATTTCTGGCATCTTGATTATTATATGCCTGGGTGTAGCTCTGTTTTGGTTGTAGATGGCTAGGGTTCTGTATGCCTCACACAACCGGATGTCATTTTCTTTTCCCATGCTTGGGAAGTTTTCCTTAATTATTTCTGTTAATAGCCTTTGTAATTCACCTGTATGTATTCCTGCTTCTTTGTTCATGTTTCTTATTCTTAAATTGTAGATTCTCTTGTCATCTTCTAGCTCTTGTATTGCTACTGCCTGTTTCCTTGTTATTTTTAAGAGATCTTTCCTTTCATGATCACTCACTGCCAACTTGTCTTCAAGTTTTGATAGTCTATCCTTAGTTTCTTTTAAGGAGTTTTGCCAGCTTTCAATGGAGTTTTTAATTTCCTGGTAGTCTCTTTGAATCTGCTTCATGTATTCTATATTTTCTTTATATTCTTTTTCAAAT
>PVLA01011035.1:0-57005 GCA_004027455.1 Hydrochoerus hydrochaeris
AGGAGGAGGAGGAGGAGGAAGAGGAGGATTAGCAGCAGCAGCAGCAGCAGCAGCAGCAGCAGCAGCAGCAGCATGGACAGAGGGCTGGAGTTGGGCACACTCCAGTAGCCGTGCTGGGCACATCTTAGACTCAGGCAACTCATGATCCAGCTAAGGTTGCATCCCCGCTGAGAGTAGGGGTTGGTGAGCTTGAGATCCTTGGCAGGAGTAGGCGCTGCAACAGGGAGTAGAGATGGCAAGCGGAGCTGCATGGACTTTGGTGAGTGCTGGGAACTGGATTCCCCAGAGTGAGATGACCGGCTAGACGACATATTGGATTTGGGCAGGGCAGGCTTGAACAAACAGCAGAGGCACCTTCAGTCGGTGGCTCCTGGCCCAAAGTGGATTGGTGAGATCTGCTTGGGCTGGGCCAAGCCCCTGGTCGGGACCGAATAGCCTGGGATGAGGCTGTCCCGAACCTGTGACATCCGCACGGCACACACTAACGTACTGAAGACACTCACTGGTTGAGAGGGGAGGGGCTGGCCCACATTGCCCCTGTGTGCACCTCACAGATTAACAGTAAAGAGGACAGGGCAGCACTGCCCCAGCCAGTAAGCTGCAGAGGGACTGTAAGCAATACGTAAAAGTCCATAGACCTCCACCATTCACCTGTCTGAAAGAAACCAGAAACATGACAAGACAGAGAAACAACAAAAAGCCTCCAACCACTGACCCAGGGAAAATAAGTCCAGGAGAGGTAAATACAGAGGAGATTGAGGGCAGCAAACAAGCAATATCAGACACAGCCTCATCAGAAATAAAGAAATACTTCCATGAACTCATCAACGAATTTAAATCTGAAATTCTAACTCAGGTGAAGCAAGATATAAGAAGATTAATAAAAGAAATGCTGGGTAATCCTCAAGAAGACACAAATGGAAGAATGGAGGAACCCAGAGAAAAGAGCGAAGCCTCTGATGAAGAATATAAACAAAATCTAGAATACATGAAACAGATCCAAAGAGAATATCAGGAAATTAAAAACTCCACTGAAACCTGGCAAAATCTTTTAACAGAAACTAAAGACAGACTTTCAAAACTTGAAGATACATTTGCAATGTATGATCACGAAAGGATCTCTTAAAAATAACAAGGAACCAGGAAGTAATGATACAAAGGCTAGAAGATGACAAGAAGATTTATAACTTAAGAATAAAAAATGTGAATGAAGAAGCAGGGACAAATACAAATGAAATACAAAGGCTATTCACAGAAATAATTAAGGAAAACTTCCCAAGCATAGGAAATGGAATGATGTCCAGATAAATGAGGCATACAGAACTCCAGCCAGCTACAACGAAAACAGATCTACACCCAGACATATAATAGTCAGGATCCCAGAAATCCATCACAAGAACAGAATATTAAAAGTGGTCAGAGAAAAGAAACAGATTATCTATAATGGAAAACTCATCAAAATCACAGCGGACTTCTCATTGCAAACCATCAAATCAAGAAGAGCTTGGAGCGAAATATTCCAAGCCCTGAAAGAAAATAACCTCCAACCCAGAATGATGTACCCTGCAAAACTGTCTCTCAAAATTAATGGAGAGACAAGATATTTCCACGACAAAGAGGAACTGGGGGAGTTTGTGACCACCAATCCAACCCTGCAAAGAATACTGAAAGCCATTCTAGAGAGAGAGAAGAAAATCACCAGGATTCCAGGAACAATGGCAGAAAGGCCTCAATGAAAGGGGCAGACAGTGGAATGGAGGAAAAAAGTAAATAACAATGGCAGAAAAATAGCATAGCAGAGATGAGGCAGAGAAGATTGGCTATATTGCTGTTTTGTCTTGACTGATTTTATTTGAATCTGGTATGCTTGAGGGTATCAAGTCTGGGAGTAAGAGCAACTACTCTGGGGATGGCAGGATTCAATAGGATACCCATTCTGGTTTGATTATTAACTGCCTTTGAAGTCCTATAATGTCTCCAATGTTTGGTTTTTATTAATAGTGCTATGTACTGCTATGTTAATACTATGCCTGATGATATAGACAGTTGTATTGAAAATAACAGGAGACATCATGGTGACTACTGTAGATCACCTAGTATTGTGGTTCATTTCATGTTTCTCTAGGAATTTGTATTGTTGACTTGTTTTGTTTCTCCCTCTAATACAGAAAGGTGAGGTTTGCATGTAGAGACTTACACATGTGTAGAACTTCTAAACAGTTTACGAGAATTGATCATAGTTATTGTAAAAAGAGAGGAAAGGAAAATATTCTAAAGGATATAACTGCATGTATGTTTGAGTGTGTAGGATTAATAACCATATTATTAAGTTTTTGTTGGATAGATGAACAGAGCTGATTGCAGTCTCACTGTTTAAATGTCTACTTTGTAGGCTTTACTTTTGTAACTTGAACAACTACTTCTAGAATGAAAATATGTAACTGTCAACTAGTGATTTCTGGTTTTTGTTTTTTGAAATTTTGTATTATTTCTACCCTCTTTCTGTTTCATTTTTCTTTAAATAAAAAAAAAAAGAAAAAAAAAAGAAGTGGTTCTCAAAATTTGCAAACTAAGTCACTGATGACTAAAGATTACCCATGTCTGGTTTCTACCTTGAGTTTCAAATTGTGTGGGGCAAGACCTAGGCATTAAGAATTAAAACTACACAGTACAATGTAATGTGCAGAAAAGTTTGGGAACCTCTGGCATGAGATGCTGGCATCCTAGTAATCTACAATAGTGATAAGCAGGTGAGTTTTTGCTTGTGACCACTGGATTTTTGTTGACCAAAACAATGTATCTTATTCTATTGAGACATATATTAAGATAGAAGAAAGCAACACTGGCAGGAAGCACTACAAAAGTTCATTAAATTCCAAGAGCAGGTTGACTTCCATACTTCATAAAAACTAATCAAATAATACAATGGTCAGGGGTATGCTGAAATTTCCACAGAATGTTAAGATTGAATATTTGATAATGATTTTATTAAATGCTTTCTGTTTAATCTGACCATGAATCTAATAATATAGGAAATTTAAAATATGATTTTTAAAAAGTTTAATAATCTATTAAAATTTTAAATGTTTATATTTCTGTATTCGGCAATATAATAAGCATAGATAAGAACAACAGATAGAATAGGTTAGAGGTACAAATTAAGTTTTTTTGATAGGTAATGGGATACTTTATCAATATAAAAATGAAGGCATTTTTGTTCAAGTAGTTCCATTTATAGATATCTATTTGACACAGACAAAGATATCTATTTGGCAGAGACATTAAGATAAGCAGAGAAAATATTACCACTGTGAAAAACTAGAAAAAAAAAACAAAAAACAAAATATACACTCAGAAGGGGTTGGTTATATACAAAATTTCCAACCAATGAATACTACTTAGTCATTAAAGAAGGAAGTGTGTCTTTATATAGACATTAAAGTTTTATAATGCTGGTAAGGAAAAAAATCCCTAAACCACAGAATAATGTAGAGTGTATGTTAATTTGCATTAAGCCAAATTCAATTGTGCATGAATATTTACAGAGTTTCACTGGTGTATCTTATTTCAGGTTTTCTTTTATACATTATATGTGTTTTTACAGATATGGTAGGGAATGGTCATAGTAAGGGAAGCTTTAGAAATGAAGCAATTTTTTACTTTGTATGTTTAATATTTTTAAAGAAAAACTTGAAGTATGTCTTCCTTTTGCAATAAAACATGAAAAAGGCAACTACCACCTTTAGTGCGGCAATCTAGAATCTATAGTACTGTGTTTCTGGCAGAAAGGCTGCTTAACATGACTATGCCACCAAGCAGCCTGCAAAAAAAAAAAAAAAAAAATAAGGTACACGTACAAAACTTGGACTCCAAATTTGGCTTTCACAGAAATTTTTATTCCTCCTAGTTTTTACAAGAGAAGTAGGTGAGAATATATGACAGCATTTTGTCCTTTGTAGTTTTTAGACATAATAAATCCTAACATTTAAACTTATCAACAAGAGTATTCCTTTATCATGATTGCATATTTAATGGTCTACTTAAAAGTATGTTCAGTATAACATCACTTCATACTATCTCCTTTATAAATTTGGTAATTTTTACTGAAGCATAAAATGTTCTCATTTAAGTTCATGTCTTATATCATGATATGCTGCTGCTTTTTCTGTGTTGCAAATTACTTGCTCCAGATGGAGGAAAAAAGATAAATTTACTTAAAGTTATTCTCTCATTTATCTTTTATCTTCAGTGTTTGCCTGCTTCTATGTGTTAAGCTCTTCCTGGTGGCAGAAATTTTTAATCAATATATTTAGATATAAAAGTTGAATACTTAAAATGCAAAACCTACCCTATAGCCTTAAATTCAGCAGTATCTATAACTAATATCAGTGTAAATCATTTTAACCTGGAGAACATGTTAAAATCATGGCATTCCAACATGTTACACAGCAAATGTACTGTGAGGGTAAATAGTTTAAAATTTCTATTTTAATGCAATCTTCCTTCAATATTTGTCAAATTTTAAAACTACTTACTGCATGGAATTGCTAATGCTTTTTCTTCATCCAAAGCTATTAATCACTAATGAATTATGGGACAACCAGAAGTATTCTTCACCTTTATTATTTTGTGTCTTTTGCTAACTGGTTTCTTTATTTCAGACTCATGATTTTTGGGTTTCTGAATTTCTTATGAGTATTAATGATTCATTGTTTAGTTAACATTCATCAATTTCTTGAACACTTTCTTCTCCAAATTGTGTCAGGGTTAAAAGCAACAGGCTGGACTGTCTGGCAGATAGGGACAGCACACTGCCTATCCCAGCTCAGCAATGTGGGATGCTGCTGGTCTGATCTCCAGGGAAGAGGAGGCAGAATTCTGAAGCTCATTTCCCTCCCCTGCACTTCATACGAAAGTACTCAGAATTTGGCAGCTTCCTAGATGATAGTAATCCCTTCTCCCCTGAATGCAAAAAACTGTGAAGTTGTGACTTGTAGCAAATTTCACTTCACAGGATATGGTTAGATGTTTTAAGAATCAACCAACAACACTTTGACAAAAGAACTCAATCTTTGGCTTTAACATACACTTACCATCTTTTTGGTGGGTAGCACACATTGTTATAGATATTTCCATGACTAAATTTTTTTTTCTTTTTTTCCTTAAAAGGACACTAAAGGCTTTGGATGCAGCTCAATGGCAATGTGATTATTGAGCACATGTGGACCCTGGGTCCAATCCCTAGGACCACAAATCCAAACCGAAACCCAAACCCAAAACAAACAAAGATCCTAGTAAATCATGGGCTTCTTTATGTGAATGGTATTCCATATAGTATGTTTCATCATGAAGATATTTGCATTTTCACATCCTTCACGCCTCTACCTATTTATTCTAAGGTGTGTTTTGCAGAATTTTGATGTTTACTTTCTATTCCATTTGTGTTTTCTGAATAGTTAACTCAAACATTGAAGAAATATAAGATTATACACATAATGAAACATTACAAGAGGTAAAGACGTGAACAATGAAAAACGTCACACAAATAAAACAGAGAAGCGAGCATGAGAAGACCCTGCCTCTGAACTCATTTCTGAGTTGAAAAAACAAGGTTATTAGAAACATGAGGGGCCATGGCTATATCTCCGTGGCACAGCACATGCCTGGAAAGTGCAAGGTTCTGAGTTAAATTCCCAGAACGAGAGAAAGAAAGAAAGAAAGAAAGAAAGAAAGAAAGAAAGAAAGAAAGAAAGAAAGAAAGCAAGCCCAAGAAAATAAGGAAGATATGAAGCTGAGATATAAAACAATAAACTGTACTCCTCATAAAAGATAAAAAGTTGTGCACTTACATTTTAGAAAGCAAATACATCTGGAAGCTAGAAAATGCAAAATACTGATGAGAGGGAAAAAAACCAAGGTAATGATAAAGTGAAACTGCAAGTAATACACACTGGGGAGAATAAAAATGTTTGGTAGACTTGGCAGTCCTTCATTCTTTGGAAGTATCTCATTCAGCTATTGCACTTAAAAAGTTTGGCTTTTTATTTTCAAACAGCCCACCATCTCTGTACAAGCTAAAGAACAACTAACCACCCATGAAAAACAAGCAAGTTGAGTTCTCCTGAACCAAATTATAAAGAAATGGAAATCTCTACTTAGGGCATTTAAAGTTGTTCTTTAGAAAAATGATACCACAGTTAAGTTAGAAACAAAAGCCAGCATCTGGACTAAGTTTATGGCATTTCCATAAAAAATAACATTGTGAAGACACCTGGGTAGGCAGAGATCTCCGATCTCCCTCATGCAATGATCAAACCAGCGCCTCCCTACCAATTTTCCTTATTGCTGAAAGGCTAAGCTTTTCAAATGCAATTTGTACAAATTTTTAAAAGGGAGGGGAAAAAGGGCAGAGAAATTGTCAGCAAGTGAATATTCAAAATGCAAAGAAAAATGACAGACCTTCAATACTAATTCCTTTTGTGTGGTTTTTTCTTACACAGGAAACCAAAAAAATGAATAAAGACATGTCTTTTGTCAAGTCCTAGCCTAAGACAGCATTCCTTTCATTTTTTTTTCTTTCACATTTAAGCTACCTATGGCTCATTCTAAGTAGGACTAATTCTAAACCAAGCTGATTTCTGTGTTACATTTTGTGCCTCTACACACATGCTATAAAGGAAAACAATAAGCTTTATATAGTAACAAGCAGCACCAAAACTGCCATCCTAGTAACACTCCAACTTGTAAAGGGCATCTATCTATGTCTACTATAAAAAGAACCATGAAAGAAATCAGATTTTATTCTTTTATTTATTGATTTGGTCTTCAGTTTTTCTACCCCATAACTATATCTTATGATTACAGTTGCCAGATATATACCACAAGTATAGATGAAAAGCAGGCAAATTTAAGAAAATATCAATATAGTATTAAAATATTAGAAAGTACAGTTAAAGCAGTTTTTGCTACTGCATTTGGAAGTTAAAGGTCTCTGTTCTCGCCTCAAAAGTAGGATAAGTAAATGTAACTATTAGGTTTGAACAAGAGTTTTGGGTAGTTGTGCTTGGAGAAAGCCAAGAAAACAGGCAGGTTTTAGGATGAATTATGGTCATAAACAAACACTGAAGTTGTATCTCCTACCACTAATGTATTTGGGGAGCTATTTGGACATTTAATCATTGTGTATTTAATTTAAAATACACTTAATGCTTAATACATATTTTATTTACCTTTCTGTACTTAACACATCAGGAAGCTGATTGCATAGCCTATCAGAGTTATGAGAAGTAAAAATGACTTGACAAATTAATGAAAAATACTAAACACATCGTATGTGTGCTACTCAGCTATGACAAAAATGCTGAAGATGGTTTAGTCAGTGTATAGAGAAGAGGGTATAAAGGATCTCAAGCTTGTAGATATTTCATCCCTATCATGTATCTTTATAATCAAGGCTTGTTTTCTCTACACTGCAAATTAGTAATTACATGCAGTGCCTCTTTGGCTTCTGAGGCTGGTGATTGAAACACCCACAACTTCCCTTGCCAGCTCAGGCCAGCCAGTGCAGACTGCTGTGTGTGATGAGGAGCTCTGGCTTCTAGCAGAGAAGCTGGATCATCCAGCACCACTTTAGCTGGCATTTCTGGCAGGGGCAGTGTCTTTTTCCTGTTTCCATGGAACGCTAAATATCTCTTCCCTCACCCTACTCCCACCCCCAACCCCACCCGTATTTCAGCTCCAAGACCTGCACAAAACCACCTATCCCTTTGCCTCTACAGTCCTAGGGATGGTAGCAGCTTCTGGGCATCACTGATTCCTTGGATTCTGTTAACTCTCTCAAATCTTTCAGTCACACTTTTTTCCCTATATTGAGCTACCTAGCATGGGTTCTGTTTTTTTCAACCATGTCCTGACGTAGACACAGCTATTATCCTAGGCCTACAAAGAACTCTTACACATCAAATACCCTCAATAAAAAAGAAAAAGGTAATTTAAAGGTAATGTTTATCTTTTATAGGTAATTACAAATACAAATGATAACATTGTTGAGGGACTATGGGAGGATCAATCTCGCATACTTGGAAGGTGGAAAAATTAATACAATATGACCATCTGCAAAAGTAAGATGGTTACATATAGCAAAAGCCTTAAATTTATCAAAATACATAGCCTGAGGCAATTCAAAGGAGCAAATGCAATTTAATATAAAGGAATACTTACCACATTTATAGTAGTGAAAAATGATAAACAATGTGATTGTCCAATAAGAGACATGTATAAATATAGTATATATTGATAATTTTCATTTTATTTTATTTTCCTGCTGGCTGTAAATATTTCCTGTTATATATCTCCATTATGGTTCACTACATTAAATGTGAAGTTCTCAAGAGGGCAAATATGTTTTCTTTGAACACTAACAACTATGTGTTGTTTTTTAAGACTCTCAAGAAATACAGAATCTGCCAAAAAAAAAAAAAAGTTACATTCTTTAGCAGTTCACCATACTAATAAATGTCTGGAAACTAATGACCACCACTTTGAGCATTTCTTATAATTGTAGAGCCAAAGTTCATTTGTATTACTCTTGTGATATCTCAATAAATTAAGTATTAAAATATTTGCATAAGGTTTTCTTTTTGTGATATATACATTATTTTTTGCAGCCTGCATTTCTGGAATAAATTAATGATTCAGTATTAAAGATGAATTTATAGGATGACTTAATATTAAATGGCAGATCCTTATATAAAAAAATGCAGTAAACTATATATATAACATGTGCTCAGTTTTTAAAAGGGAAATGATAAAAACTTATGTGTAAGATACATGCATAGCAAGACCAAATGATGAGGTTGATTATAAAACATTATTTGTATTCTTTTTGTATTGCCCAGATACCTTCTGATGGGGATCTACAGTACAATTAGAATTAGGTGGGAAATTATTTTTTAAAAGTTAAAAAAACTTGATATGAAAGTAGTTGGTAAGCTTGAAATATATATTCTCCATTGCTTACACAATTAAAAGATTAAGCAAAGAAAAAAGGCACATTAAGCATGAGGGAAAGGTATATCAAAACTACAACAAAGTACAATTCTCACTCACTGAGATAGCTATGATAAAAATAATATGTGTTAGACAAGATGTGGAAAAAAATCAGACACTATATACTTTATTGATATTAATGTAAAATTATGCAGCCACTCTGGAGACTAACTAGTTACTTAAAAGCTTAAACAGAGGTAACATATGAGCCAGTAAATTAGGTATATTCTTAAGAGAAATGAAAATATACATCCAAAATTTGTACACAAATTTTCATGTCAACATTATTTGTAACAATTAACAGGAGAAACAACCACAATGTCCACCAATTGATAAATGGACAAAGAAAATGTGTTAAGCTCTTCCAACAGAAAACTTGCCATAAAAAAAAAGGAATGAAGAATAGTGATACACTGGTACTCAACTGCTTTGAAACTTGCTGAATTTGGTACTTCATTCATTTTGACACACACAAAAAATCTGACCTAGTACTCATCATTTCTTTGGTACATGACAAGGAAGCTAGAATGTGTTGTCAATTGCCTCAGGATTCACTATGCTTTCTAGAAAAACCAATTTGTTTGGTACTTGTTCCCTGGGCATGAATTCATGACAAGTACTGAAGTACTACTGCACTGACACACACTACAACCAGGGTGAACCTTGAAAGTATCATGCTGAGTGAAAGAAGTTAGTCACAAAGGGTCATGTGTTACATGGTTCCACTTATCTACAGTATTTAATGTAAGTCTATAATGAAACACTGGGGGTTGGGTAGGTCTGTGCAAAGCATGATGTTGATTGCTAATTGGTATGTGGTTTCTTTAAAGTGTAATGAAAATGTTCTAAAATTGTGGCAATGGATGTACGACTCTGTGAGCATACTGAAAAAATCGCCATGTACAATTTAAATGGGCAAACTGCATGCTGTGTGAATCATATCTCATTAAAGTTATATAATTAAAAAAAAAAACGCTGGAAGAAAAACACAGTAAAGTTAAATTCACATCATGTGTGTTAAATCTGTAACAAAGACAGACCTATAACAGTGTAGTAAATGTCCTAATAGTTGAGCTACATAGGTTTAAGTGTGTTGTTGAGTCAAGAAAAAAAAAAAAGGTTCTTTGGGGTTTAAAAAACTTCTAATTTTTGTGTAGATGTTAAAATATGTATAGTTACTGTTACAGTTGATACATTGTGTCAACTTGAGAAGTTTAGAAATTTAACCAAGAGACTCAGCAGGGAGCCAGGATCCTGCCTTTGTAAATATCCTCATCCTGTGCAAGAGAAGGCACAGAGACTTTGTGAGTGTTACACCTGCTGGTGGCCTGTGTACAATCTAAGGGAGAAGAGGTTTGTTTCCCACTTTTGCTCTGGCTGCTGCCTTGAAGTGCTGTCCCAGTGCCATGTCACCCTGCCTCGAAACCAGTTGATTATGGACTGAAACTTACACAAAAAGTGAGCTTAATAAACGTTTCCTTCATTCATTTTGGGTGTTGGGTGGTTTTATCCATGGAACAAGAGAAAAGTAACCAAGACAGTTACTAAATTAAAATAATCACCTTATTTACTCATTTGATGCATTTCAAGTACTTGCTACGGATTTAGGAATTTTCTAGGCAATGATGCAGAGGGAAAAAGAACTTTCCAAAGGTGAGGAACTTAGTTGTAAGGCTGATGTACACACACTCAGGCATTCCTCTAATTGTATGAAGCAGCATGTATTATTCATTCATTCATGCATGCATGTATTCATCTGCTCAGGGTGAATCACGAGGGTCTACAATCCAGAGTCATTGGAAAACTTGGGTGAAAAAGGAAGGCATAGTTCCTGCTTTTGCACAGGCATCTTAGATGCTATGACAAGGCAGGGTTGTTTAAAACAAGGCCTTGGTTTCAATCGATTCCTTCTGTTGGCTCAGTCAAATGATAGGTGATTCTCTCATTTCCCCCAGCAGTAAAAAAGTAGCAGTTTTCTTCTACTATAGATTGATCCCCTGAGTATCAGCCTTGCTGTCAAACTCAGTTATCCCTTATCCATGAGCACTGTGGTCCATATGCCTGAATAACATAATTAAGTACTGATTTACATGGAGCTATCAGTTTGATAATTCAAAAAAGCTTACTGCATTTTCTCACTTGCTTTGCTTTCACCATCTCAAATTCAACACATCCTCAATTGCATACAGGATGCCTCTAAATACAGAGCTCCTTTGTGACTCTAATAGTTGTTTTGACAGTGCCACTATCCTCCGACACTCAAAGCATGAAGTTTATCATTTTCTTCCTCCAGCCCCAAACCAGGCTGTAAATCCATAGGAATTGATTGCCTCAGCCAGATTTCATATAACAAATTTTACAGTAAGCTTTCAGTTGGTCTTTCTTGCCTCTAATTTTTTCTCTTTCCAGTTCAAACTTTAGCCACTCCTCTTGAGGGCAAAGTTACATGAATTTTGCTCAAAGGAATTTCAGTATCTCCTTTTAACCACTGAGAGAGAATCAAAGACTCTGGGACTTCCAAATTTGACCCAATCAGCCTTTGCACATCTTATCACCTTCCAAACCAATTTTATATGTTCTCACGCAACATTTCCATTGTCTCTTCTACTGCCCAATAACAATGCCTTCTCCACAGTCTGGCTACTCTGGTAGACCAGGTGGGCTCCAGGCCCATCTTCTCTGTGCAGCTACTTCAGAAGTTGGCTGAAAAGGCTCCCCACATAATATTTATTTGGAATTAACCATATATTATTTCATGATATGGTTAGGTAGTTTTCACATGTCTCAGCTACATCAGCAGTTTGAAAAATTGGCAATGCCTTGTCTGTAAAACAGCAGATTACCTTGTATGCACTATATACAGCAACAGAATCTTCAGAGACTAGGTATTTAGTGGTCTAAGTTTCCCTCAATTTGAGCCTTGTTTGGAAAGTTCAAAGGTATTTAAACATCAAGGCCTCCCTGACTCCAATATGTATAATATTGCTGGCACTTTCCTTTATGTTGTATGTCCCATAGGGTGCCTTGGGAAAGGGCCAAAAGCATTCTGTGCTATAACAATCTGCCAAGAAGGGTGCACAGTACCCAGCACATGATGTGGGTGCTCAATAAACATTCACTAAATGTAGACTGAGTACAATATTTGTGATAATGGCTCCCATTACTGTTAGTATATGATGAACTAAGAGTAAAAGACACACAGAGACTACATTGAAAACTACCAGGCAATATTAGACTATAATATTAGGAGCTACAGATACTCTACATTGGATAAATAAAGAAAATCAACACTTCAAACTATTCTTTTGAGAATAAGGCATACAATGAAAAGAAAGACATCATCGATAAAAGAGATTAGATACATTCCTAGATTATGCAATAATCTCTTCCAAAGTCTTCACTGTTTCCTTATGATAAGAAAATTTTTTTCAGATACAGAGTTGGTGTTAAGATGTTGCTGTTCTGTGCTGGGTGTGGTGCTGCATGCCTATAATCCCAGCATTTGGGAGGCTGAGGCAGAAGGACTCATACAAATTTGAGGCCAGCCTGGGATACACAATGAGTTCAAAGGCAGCCTAGACTGTCACAAAAAAACAAAAACAAAAAAATTCTGTCCAAAACTCTCTCTTTACAGTTGACATATACAAATGTATTCAATAATGTTAAAAATTAAGCATATGAAGTACTATCTCAGAGTAGCTCAATATTCTCTCTCAAGGGCTTTCCTAAGAGATAGTAAATTAAAGAGTAGACTAAGTAATTGTTTTTATGTGTAGATATAATGCATAAATAGCTTTTATATAATAGAAAAACATACCTGTTGATCTCCAAGGAAATGACTTCTCAGTTGAGCTAAAAGGGAAAAAATTAAAACATTTATTTTCTTTTTATAAAATTTAATGAACTTGTTTTGTACATCTCATTTTAATTTTCTATATAAGAATATTAAAACCTTAAATAAAATTTAAAGTTACTTCTCAGAATAAAATTTTAAATAGTAGCTAACCTCTCATATCAATCTGGGACAAAATAATATATTTGGAAATTAAGACAAATTTACAGTAACAAAAACTTTCCCTGAATAAGACAAAATAGCATAACTACGATACTCATGGTACTTATGTACTGTTCTACATTATATTTTGTAGTAACATGAAAGCCACATCTATAACACATACATTTTTTAAAAAAGTATTGTTTGGTTAATTTACTTTCCTTATTTTTAAGAAAAGCCATTAGATATTGCAGTAGACATAAAAGTTAATGGGGTCATTTCTAAAGAGTGTTGTCTTATAAAATTTAAACTGTATCATTAAACTTTAAAAAAAAATGAATAGGTACACTATTATATTACATATTAAACATGTGTTGGGAATTAGAAATACTGGGATTGCACCAGTATGGTTTGATTCCAAAGTTAGTGCTCCCAAACACTGTATTAAACATGGTAGAATAGCTATGATATTATTTTTGTCCAGAGTATGCCCAGAAAGAAGTCTAGAAAGATAAAAAGTAAGTGCTATCAATTATTTCTGTGAGTTAAGAACATGATTTTTAAAAAACATTTTTTAGCATTAGAAAATAAAACATATTCTAGTGTTTTTGGAATACTTATGTAATTTAAGCAAAAGATGTCCAACTCTGAGCTGAAAGAAACACTGTAAAAAAGGTGTTGAAACAGATAAATCAAATAATCCTTTTAGTGCTTTAGTTTTAAAATTTTAAATTCTTGTTAGCTCCTTGGTATTTATTTAAGTCACTAAAGGGTTAATGGGGACTCCTGCTGGTTGACAACCCTAGATTCATTAAGGCCTCCCTGAACTTCCATTTGGTGAGTGATTTGCCTTTTCTTAATCACAGGCACAATGATTCACACTCCAGGACCCTGAACTACCTGCACGTAGTGGGACACGCACCTGATGAATGGAGTCAATCAGTTCATGGTACAGAGCGCTGTATTGTTCCTTTACCTAATGCACCTGTAACGTAACTGCTTTTAGAAGGGACTGAAGAGGGAAAATGAGAACTTGGTCAAAGATGGGCCGGGGATTTAAGTCGGCCTAAGTGCCTGCCTGGCAAGTGGAAGGTCCTAAATTGGATCGCTAGTACCAAAACAAAAACCAAAACAAAACAAAAAAAAAACTTGGTCAAAGAGTATATCTGCCTTGCTTCTGAGGTATGCACTACTCTACACTGAATTTCAATTTCTCTTGGATTTTCTTTCACTATTTAATTATATTCTCTAAGTTACTTTGATATTACTCAACTGGGTTCCTATCAAAATTATCATACTTTATGTAAATGTCAAAATATATGGTAAATCAGACTCCTACCCAGAAATGTTATTAATGTACTTCAAGTTTCTTGGGAATATTGTGGAGGTTTATTATCTACTGAGGTTAAAACTTTTTTAACCTTGGTGAAATTACTTTATACAACTTATCTTTATAAATCATAGAATTCTAGCTAATTGTAATATGATTCTCACATTGGGCAAGGGGGTATGGTTGCTTTGCTCAATCTCTTTATGTCAGGTGTTTAGCATACTGCCTGGCACACAGAAGGCTCTTAACGTATACAGTTGTTACTGCATAAATTGAAAAGGCCTTTGAGCACAAAAATGTAGTAAGGCAGTCCTAGGTAAAGGCTTCAGTTAAAAGTAATTTCCCTGTTCTGTCCAGTCAAAAGATACAAATCATCAAGAAAATAAGCTAATAGTGAAGTTTAAAAATAAGAAAAAATTCCATGGGATATTTTGAATACTATATATTCTGGTCAATTGCCTTCACACTAAATTCTATAATGGTGCCTAATAACTGCTCATTACATGTTATTCAGAAGGGTCTATTTTCCTTTTGAACTACTCACTTAAATGACTCTCAAACTGTTCACTATGCTAAGATTCAGGGATTACAGAATGAATACATGGAATTTTGAAAGGCTGTTTTAAGTTACTGAGTGCAACCTGTTTTTTTTTTTTTTTTAAGGACAATTAAAGGAAGCACTGTGTTAGAAACTCAGGCTTATTTCATCCATCTTCTTTCTTGCTAATTTCCTAGCAACACTTCCCCACTTTACAGGGGTACCTACAAAGTGCCTGCAGGCACTGTGCCTACTATGTCTGCTTTCCCTCACTGCTCTTCTGACGATGCCAAGCACCTTGTGTTCCAGGAGCTCCCACAGGAAATGTGAAAAACACTTAGAAATATAAGAACTGAAGCATCCATGATAACTTTGTACCTATGGGAATTTCTAATAAATAACTTATCTCTAACCTTTTAGGAGGAACATAGTCTGTTCACATGTTTAGGACTCTCTGGTCAGATAATGAAAAACAAAAACAAGCTCATCAAAGCAAATTAGCAAAGCAATTTATTTTAATCTAAAAATACAGTTATGTGTTATGCTTTTATCAAAATATTACATAAAATATGTAGATCTTTGTAAAGTTCTACATACTTATAAAAAATCTTTTTTACTCACAGATACACATTGATACTTACTGCTGTGAAATGTGGTTGAGAACACTTTTTGAGATTCTGCCATAGTATAAGCCAGGAAATTTGCCTGCTCATAACTTGCCCTACAGCAGAGGCAGGCCAGGAAAGGGCCCACAAGAAGCCAGATGAGGAGGCAGTGGCATGCTGTAAGCATTTGCAATGGACACAGAGATGGTAGTGGGGATGATCTGTGAACAACAAGATCCAGAATTTGGATCTTGGGGTCTTCCTAGAGATGCTATAATTTGACACCCAATACCTTTTAGTATGCTCCTTTTTCGCTTACACAAACCAGAGAGGATTCTATTGTTTGCAACTAAACATTCTAACTGGAGGGAGTTCTCAATAAAACAAACATGAATAGGTTCTCTCAATGAGCCCCAGCCTTACTCCTGAATTGCAGACCATAATTCCAACTACATACTTGAGTTAACATACTTTATATTCAATACATTAAAATCCTTTCCCCCAAAGTGACTCCTCTTTAGTTATTACCATGTTTAAAATGAAGAGCAGACATCATTTTACTGTTTGTCTCTGCATTCCAGTGAAACTGGCTTGCTCCCAAATGTGTAGCCAGAAACTAAGGCAGTGTCTGGCTAGCACAGGGCTAGCACTCAAACTGGGACGTTTTGACCTTCAGCTTCTCATCCTGTTGTTTTGGCTGGGTCATTCTTTCAGTCTTTCTCCTAACTGGTCTTTTAGGCTTTGATTTCTCATCCTTTTCAGGCTCTCTTCCCTGCTGCTACTACTGTGATTTTATAAATACTCAAATTTGATGTCATCTGCCTGCAGCTAATGCACAACAGATCCACAGAAGATAAAAAGAAAACATCTCAGTGTGGCAAAGATTCAAACATTATAGGATGGCACAGAAGGCCTTCAGCCACTCATCTCCTAGTTTGCCCTTTCCCACATAAACCTACATTGCAGGCATTTCTAAGACTTTAGCTGCCTCACACAGCAAGCTGCTTCACACATTCAATTCTATTTTGGGGGTAGAACATGCAGAACATAGTCTGGAAATTGTTTCAAAATTGCTCAGATTCCAGAATGGTTTATGTGGGTACAAAAAAAAAAATTTTATATATATATATATATATGTGTGTGTGTGTGTGTGTGTGTATTTCATTCTAATAATATATATATCACTCTAATAAAACTTACCTTTACTTTGTCACTTATTAAAAAAAGGAAGAACTGTTTGTAGTTTCACTGTTTGAATGTCTACTATGTATCCATTAATTTTGTAACTTGAACAACTACATCCAAGATGACAATATGTAATTTATCAATTAGTGATTTCTTAGTGTTCTTTTTTCTTTTAGAATTCTGTATTGTTGCTACCTTTTTTCTTTTGCTTTTTTCTCTTTAAATAAATTTTTAAAAAATGCATACTTGCTATTGTAAAAAAGAGGAAACAGGAAGTGCTATAAAAGATATTACTGTATGAATATTTAAGTGTATAAGGTTGATAACCATACTTTTAAGTTCTTGTTGGATTGTTGAACAGATCTGTTTGCAGTCTCACTGCTTGAATGTCTACTTTGTATGCTCTAATTTTGTAACTTGAACAACTATTTCTAAAAGGACAATATGTAATTTATTAACCAGTGATCTCTTACTATTTATCCTTTTATTTTGAAATTCTGTAATATTTCTTTTTTCTGTTTTTTTCTCTTTAAATAAAAAAAATTAAAAAAGGAATATTCTCTGAAGATACTATATTTAATTAAATCATTACCCAAGTTTCTCCTGATCTTTCATTGATGTGAATTAGTCTTCTTGGACTCTACTGGGTAAACATTATGGAAAGGGACATTGAGAACAGGAGGGAACCACATGGAAACCCTACCATGATGTTTTCTTCGCATTCTCTTAGGTTTGGTTGAAGCTAACTCTGACACTAATACATCCACTGTACTGTTACTAATCTCACAAGATATAGTGAGTTGGGTCAGGATCCAAGAGTTATAGCATTCTCACTGAAAAAAGAACCAAGTTTAGGCCTGAGTTTAGAATATAAAGTGTACTGATATTAAAAAAAAAACATTGTGTTAAGAAATTTTACATGTATACATACACATATGTATATGGAGCTATCATTAATCTTTTAGAAAATCACAGCCAAAAACAAACTAAAAAGTTTACTCAGCATTAATTGGGAAGAATCACTCAGATGAATTATTCTGGAATTTGTTTAATTTATGAATAGAAGATGTGCATATCCCACTAGACTGCATACCATTCATACCCTTCTCCCTGATGACCACCAACATCCTTCAAAAATTATCTTGATGACAGATTATTACTCCTTCCTTTATACTGAGTGTGTCCAACAGTTTGTACTTTCCATGATTATAAATGTAGTATTTGTTATCTGTTCCTATTATCAGGCTGTGGTTTTGTAATGGGTAAAGACTGTATCTTAATCCTACTGTCTCTAACCAGGAATAGGCAATGAGTATGGGAAAAATGGTGCTGACCTTAATTCTGTAGGCCGTTTTGTTTTAAATGATTTTAAGTAATTTTAAATCACTCTTCAAAGGAATACTCCCCTTTATTTTGCTTTCTTGTGTGTTCTTAAATTTATACTGAGCATGTCACTTTTCAAATATAAGGACTGGCAAGTGCGAGGTTGTGAGTTTGATTTCCGGTACCCCCCACCAAAGGTCTGTTAAAGTTCTATGGTAGCTCTTAAAAGCATTCACTGTGCTGATTTATCAAATTTCTCCTTACTCTGACCTTCAACAAGAATGTCATAGGCTCATTTTAGATTAAAAATTGACATATGGAGACTGAGATGGAATAGAGGGCTCCCCCATCCAACAAACCTTTTGATATTTCAAGAACTCATACTACCTACCACTAGGTTACTATAATTCAACTAGTTTTGCTTTTTGTATGTTTGGGAGAGAGGTACCTACCTGCTGTTTTTAGTTAAATACCAATCAAGAAATAAATTCTTTATGATAGAGTCTTATTCCCACTTTAGTACCAAAACAATTAGAATGGTTAGACAAAATTAAACAATAGCATAATTTGCAAGGCAGGTGTGGATAAGTCTTTATCCTT
The DNA here is from genome assembly GCA_004027455.1 of Hydrochoerus hydrochaeris. Taxonomy (NCBI): domain Eukaryota; kingdom Metazoa; phylum Chordata; class Mammalia; order Rodentia; family Hydrochaeridae; genus Hydrochoerus; species Hydrochoerus hydrochaeris. Next base: position 18,624 of record PVLA01011035.1, read on the forward strand.
CTACCAGGTGGTCTGAGTAGGTCAGAAGCATAAAGGCCAATACAAAACAAAATGAAGGCAAACTGCTTCACCCGCTAGAGGAAGAAGGGAGTTAGAAGGTAAACAGATTATCTCTACCTATCACACTAACATCATCCCCTAACAGGCTCCCAGAATCCTTGTTGTAAAAAGAAAAAAAGCACTAGCCTATGCAAAGATTTTGTTTTCTTTTTTCAGATAAAAATTTCAGATCTGACCCTTTATTTTAGATAATATCTATAAGTGGCACTTATTAATTCATTATTTATTACATGTAGTAGGTAAGGGATTCTTAGCAATAGTACTTTGAAAGAATTCTCTGTTGAATAGATGTGGGTATTTTTCTGAAAAAAGACCACTTATTCATCCTGGCTTCTCATCTAGATAGTCATCCTCTTTTCTAAAGGTTACACTCAACATCTCAACAGCCAGGAAAAGAAAAAAGGTGATTAACATGCTCATAACTGTAGTTATTTTTGTGTTATGACTTTGCCCCTGAAAATGTACACACCTGTAATGTGAATTAAATGAAGTATAACAAGTGAGACAAGGCAAAGGGTCTCTTTTCATAATTATTTATAAGACCTGGAAGTGATGTTGAGGGTATAGAAAAGAAATAGCAGTGGAGTTAAAAAAATACAATGTCCTTCATATGAGTACAGCAGCTCCTGACTTCATCAGCAACAGGACATGAGCCTTAAGGGTCTTTCATTAACAAACATAGGTTTGTATCACTCCATCTCCATTCTAAATTCAATCATGTGTCAACAGAGTAAGCAAACAAGAGAGCAGCTGAAAGGCAGGACAAATATGCTTGGATTGCAGGAAACGTCATAGAAGTAGGGTTTGATTCGTGTATTATTTTCCTTCTATGATACTTTCCCTAGCCACGCTCTCAAATGTGCTTTTACAATTTTAGTCTTTAAATATCAGGAGCAACAGGGACAAAAGTGTCCACTTGGTTTTCACTGGCTGCTAGCTAGTTTGAATAAACTGTGATCATGAAATGCAGTAAACATTTTTGTTCTCATTCCTAGCCCTATTTGTTGTCACCCTTGTTTTCTTTTTTATCTCACCTTCCTTTGTGCCATTCTGCCATATTTTTAGGTCTCTATAACAGCTGTGCAAAATGTATTTGAGGAAAGGCTAAGATATAAATAAAAAAAAATATGATTGTCTCCTAAAGGGAAAAATAAATTGATGCATAGTGAGAACACTTACAGAACAGGAACTTACAGAACAGGAAATACATTTTGAGTAACTTTCACGGGGACTAGAGGTGAACACATTTCAGAGGATGTTAAATATTCTTTGACAAAAGCATTTTGTGTTAGCGCTTTGAATCTATGAATAAAAGATTCAGAAGACCATATGGGAAGGGGAAGATCAAAGAGGATGGAGTACTAGAGAAAAATGAGACAAAACAGTTCCCTCGGCATCCCATAAATTACACAGGAAGCACAGCTTCTGTTGAGACTCACCCCACAACAGGTGTCTTGACTAGTCAAAGTGGAAATCAGAATAGAAGTATTTTTTAACATCTCAGCTAACATTTGAAAGAGTAAAAGCGATGAACAGAAAAAGCAAAAGGTGGCTAACGTAACACCCAACTTTCTTCCTAAATATTCTGCCATAACCTAGAATTCCACACAAGCAAAAGGTCAGCTTGAGTACAGCTAGGTGACTGAGCATAACTAGTGTCTCTCACATTTCTATCTTTCCGAATCCATCCAAAGATGAAGAAACAGGCAAGGAATAAAAGTTTTTAAAATTTAAGAACTCACATAAATATATTCTTTTTGAAGCAATTTTAAACAAAGTTGGCACTAGTGAAGAATAGGCAATGGTTCTCATTTTTCTACCTGCCTACATGAAACTAAGCGATACAGATCTGTAATAAGAGATACATGGACATTGAAAAATCCTTTATTATTTGAGACAGTTCTTACTATGCAGTTCAGGCTGGCCTTGAGCTCACCATGTAGCTAGGGTGGCTTCTGCCTCTGCCTCCTGAGTGCTGAGATTACACAACTTATACCACCACTCTTGGCAACACTTTAGGTTTTTAAGTATAAATAGTTTTCTTTATGATATGTATAATTTCACTTTATACACTAGGATTTAAAGTGCTTTCAAATATCTGTAAAAAATTTATTAAAACTGAACTGTAAGCCTAAATTTTAGATTGACATTTATATTTATTCACATGATCATTTACAGTACTCGGGTTGGATATTCTAAAGCAAAAGATTGGGCTGGGGATACAGCTCAGTGGCACAGCACTTGCCTGGCAAGAGCAAGGTCCTGGGTTAGATTCCTGGTACCAAAACAAACCAAAAGCAAATCATTTTTTGCATGTAATTCTTTGCTATTCATGTAAAACTATTACCAAATTTAGTGTGTGAAGAATGATAAAAATTTTCTGCCCACTGAGTACTCAGAATAAAGATTTAATTTTAATTTTTATGGAGAATACAATTTTTTGATTTCTAAGAAAATTTTTATTCCAATTATGAAAGTAAACAGGAAATATTTTAAATTTGTTTTGCTTTGCTCCCAAAACAATATGAACAAAACTAAAAACTCCCAACTATTTCTCATTGTACCGCCACTTGGAACTCCATAAATAGCTGTTTTAGTGCTGAAGGAGGAATGAATTTAAATGTGGGATAGAGTACAAGTCAGGATCATCAATAACTGTCCAGGAAAAAGAACAGACCCACAGGAAATAGTCAATATTTGAAAAAGCATACACTGAGTTTCTGTGTAATGAGAAATCTGGAAGACAGGAACCTGGCTTTAGAATATTTTAAGTCTCTCCTGAAAACTCTCATAGACCCCTAATTTGTTTGCATTCCCTTACCGATCTTTATTTCTTTTTATTTATTCTCCTACCCCCATGTAAATGAGCAGGGTTTTCAAACTGCCAGATAGGTAATAAGACAGAAAAGAGCCTGTGAAAAAGAATGACGACAATGATAATGAAAAATCAAAAGAAGGCCTCATAAAACATCTCTCAAAGTGGCAGTCTGGATATACAGTGGGACAGGGAAACCTGAGTGCTGGATTGAAGCAGTACCCTCTGTGGCAAACAGGCAAGGCAAATGGATGGTCAAGACTGCCTTAAACTTCGGGCTTTGATGTCCAGCATTTGTTTAAGAAATATGAATCTGAAGAGGAGTAAGAGTTTGCAATATGCCAGAGAAGAAGGTTGACCAGCTTATTCTTTCTTTCCTCTTTTGCCTCCCTTTCCCATCCATTGCCATAATGAAGCAACATTAATGATAGGAAAGGCATTACAGAGAGTATGGAGCAGACTATGTCATTTCATAACCTACTCAATTTTAAACAAGGGCTAATTAGAGTTCTTTAACTTTGGAGAAGAACATCTAATCAGACGTTAAGAAATACAACCACATTAATTTACAATAATGAAAGAAATTGTGGTTAATTTGTAAAACTATTTGGGTCAGAAAATTAACAAGTGAATCACCTTACATTTTAAAAACTTTTTGTTATGAAACACATATAATAAAAATAGTATAATGAATCTCCTATGTATTTATTATCCAATTTCAACAAAAAAGTGAACATGTGATGAAAATTATTTCATTTATATCTGTGGTCACAATTTTCTTTGGCATTATTAATTATTTTGAATTAAATTCTGACATCTCTTTAGTGACATTTTAGATGCATCTCTAAATCAGCTTTTAACATAACCACAATAATTGTACCAAAAAACTTAAAATTCTTAGTATTAAAAAATATTTAGTGAGTATTGAAATTATGTTTCAATTTAAAAAATGGTTTAAAACAGGATGAAGCCCAGCTGTTTAACTGGTTTGCCTCTCAAAATCTCTTTTAATGTGTCCTTTGTGCTTCTGGTTCCTTCTTATCCTTTTTGCCTATAGATTTTCTGACAACTTCTGTCTAAGTCACCAGCACAGTGCTGTTTCTGTCTCCTATATATCTTAGGAACTGTAATTTTTATCTAAGATGCTTGAGGCAGCTTTGGGCAAGAACACATCATAGGTGATGTTATGTACTTCCAATGGGGTCATATATTAGGAGACCATTAATTTTTAGCTTTCCCCTTTTCTTTGTGGTGTTAGTGGACTCTGGTGCTCTCAGTCTAATACATCCATTATAAAACTTTCCACCACGTTTTCAGGTGATTATTTTAGTAGTCACTAAAGATCACGGCTTTACATTCATTATTTAAATTGTGTTTGCAAAATTCACATGAGATTTTGACTTCGAGACTTATTAATGTACTAGTCTAGTAAAAAAATGTGATTTTTGTTTTTGTACTTGTGTTCTTAAGAAAATGATTAATCACTGTTTTGTTTACTATTTAAAATGAGTTTTTAATGAAAAGTATTGTGTTAATGCTGCTCTGAAAATAGATACATATCTATAGTCTATACATCTTAAGTACGGTTCTTGTATTATGGCTGGCAATTTTACTCAAATTTTCTGTGGCTCAGTGCTGTTACTGATAGTATAACTAAAGCTGGCACAGCAGATGAGCTGTACCTGACGTGGACTGGAGGAAGGATTAGACCTAATAGGGCTCTAAAATAAATGGTTATTATTTGTCCTTCTCCAATAATAAAAGTCAGAAAAAATAAATGCATATGCATCTATTCTAAGAATAAAATTCTTCTGTAGATTATAAACCCAGTAATGCAAAACAAATGCTATATTACAACTATTTGACACTGATTAAAATGTACAATTGTTTAATATGAAATTTTGGGGTTTTGTGGTTTTACTTTGCTTTTTAGCTGTGAAAATTTGTAGCCTAGAGGCTTCTTCAATTTTACAGTGTTTTTCTCCCTATTTAATTTTGGAGTAACACAAAGGCAGAGTAGAAAAATCTATGCAAAAACAGATTAGATTGATTTGTTATTAAATAGATTGTGAAGCCTCAGGGAGGATAGCTACAATAACAATCAGGATGCTACAAAGTCTGGCAAGCTTTTTTTTTCTCACTAGGCAGACATGCCATGTTCATTTTTATGGCAAGCTGATTAACTGCTGAAAGTGCACTAATGGATAGCCCTCGTTTTTAGGTAGATAATCACATTTTTAATTTTCTTTTCCATATGTCACTGGATTAAAGCTGAATTCTGTACTTACTTCTGTGAAGGGTTAAGAAAACATCTCATCTCTCACACACTATTCCTCACTCTTAACCTGCCAAATGATGATAAAAATAATGTGAGTTTGCATGAACTTCTTTTATCATGAAGATTAAAGTGATTAAATGAAGGGACGGTAAAATTTTCCCTCTAAAATAATTAGCTGCAGAAAGTGCATTGGTGGTAGTGTTTTTCAGGGCTGTTTTCCAGTTTTCAATTAATATTTATATGACTTCTTACACCATGTTTGTGATTAACTAGAGATAAAAACAGTAGCCGCTGCACTGTTTCCAGAAGAGACAAAATAATGGTGATGGCAGTGAGGCTGGAGTTCAGAGGTTTTGAGGCAAACACGGGTTCCACTTAGGCTATGTGTACTTAGAATGTTGGAGTGGCAAAAAGAGATCCCTATTCTTGATATTCCAAGGAAATATTGATGGAAAACTTATAGGGGTGAATAGTATCTTTAGAGTTAGGTGAACAATAATAATTAAAACTAAAACATAGCACCAAGACCAAACATAAGCTTCACTAAAATGTAAAAGTTAAGGAGTTAAACACAGACTAACATCAGTGTCAATTTTGTAAGAGTGGCTACTGTTATATTCACTACTATATAATTATGAATAATTTTTATTTATGGGTATGATAATTAAAGATATCAAGAAAGGCTTTCTGGGAAACAGCAGGACAGATAGTAGAATCTTATCAACAGAATTCTTCACAAAACAGGTGTATATGATATGCTGCTATGAAGGCACTATGCTACTTGGTTACAATTTTTCTGGGTCACTGGAAATTTCTAAGGATTTGTATTTAGAATCTCTAGAAAAAAACCAAAAGCAGTAATATTGAGTAAAATTAGGAAACATCATACATATTTGCAGAAAAGTATAAATGCAGAATGATTAAAGAAAATGAAGAAATAGAAAAAGCAGTGTTACTATTATTAAATTATGGATTTGGACAACTTAGGATCCATGATACTACACAGAAAGTCCTACATACCTATCATAATACTAAGACATTCATCTTCTAAAAATAGATCAAATGGTATACTTAGATGTACTAAGATTTATGTTATCTTAAGGAATGTGTTCTAAAGTTACTTTAGTTTAAAAAAAAATAGACTCAGAATAGCCTAAATTACTTATTAAAAAAATGAGCAAACAATATGAACAGAAGAAACAAAAGGAACATACTGCACAAAAGATACTTAAATCTCTAACAATAATTTTAAAAAGCATGCCAAGTAAAATGAGATGAGATGGCAAAAATCAGCATCTGCCCAGTATTGCTTGAGGGAGAAGGAAAAAATAAAGGAAGAGAAAGGAAGAGGAGGGGAGGAAGAAACATTATGTCCACTGGGAGAGAAGGGAGGGAAATCTGAAATGTTTTTATATATTGGAGGTGAAAACTGTTGAGCTATTCACAAGTCAGCAAGTCCTGAAAAACTGAAAATGTACATTCCTTTCGACACAAATGTTCTCTTTCTAATACTATAATTTCACTACATGTGAACCAGGAGACACAGGCAAGGATGTCCACTGTTAACATGGATGGAAATGGAAGATACCGTGTTAAGTAAAATAAGTTAGGCAAAGTATGACAAATACTTATTCTCTCTATGTGTGGAACTAAAAAGTTTATGTCAAAAGTCAAAAGTAGTTAACACAGTCTAGAAGGTTGTTGGGAAGATATGGAGAGAATGGGTAACAGGTGCAGGGGCACAGTTTGGTAGGAGGAATAATTTAATATCTGAAGGCACCAATAGGTAACTAGAGGTGATTGAGAAAATTGCTATTTTCAAAGTGGTTATATGATTTTGAGTATTTATAACATCAATAAATGACAAATGTCTGAGGTGACAGACTATTCTGATCTGATCATTACAACTAATATATATCTATTGAAATGTCACATTATAATCCATATATATGTATAATTATTATGTATCAAAAGAAAACTAAAAATTTAAAAAAAGGAATGTTCATTACTGAACTAATAATATTATAAAGCTTCAAGTGGGAATGAGAAGTTTAAAACAGGGTAAAATAGATATTACAGGAATTTTAAAATATTAGATCCTTATCAATATGGCTGGATCTTTAAGAAACACATTGGTACACAGAGTATATTATGTGTATATTTAAAAAAAATATTAGTTATAGATGTATATATGTATTTAACATAATATATACAAAGTAACTTGGAAGACTACACACTTGAATAATGGGGCAAAGAAGACTTGAATTTTACATTAATACTTACTCCTTTTACAAAAAGATAATACAGTAGTTCTTAATAATTTTCAATTCTGGGATGTGATATTTTACTTTTTGTTACATCACTCTCTGTACTGAGATTTTTAGAATTTCTTAAGACTAGGAAGTATAGACAATCCCAAAATAGTAGTTATAAGAAAAGAGTATTTAAGAGCATTATTGCTATTTTGACATGGTAAAAGTAATTTATACTTTCTATAAAGCAGTAAAGGAAAATTTTTCCAAAAAAGCATCTTGAAATATCCTACATATCCTACTTTAGTATTTAATGTATTTTAATGACATATACACGTGGTTTAAAAAAAATCCTAATGATTAAGAGTGGAAGGTAATAACATGACTTATTTTGATTCAATAATTCAGTACTGTTGAATAATTTAAGAACAGTAATTATAGAATATGAACTATGACAAATTACAGAAAATGAAATGTTATTCAAATTAAAATGGTTCTTTAAAAGACAAGTAATGGCATGGTGCATATATTTTAGACACACAGATCTCCAAATGAGGAAAAGTATTTTTCTCTTTATTAATCAGAAAGTTAATACAGCTAGGTTGCCTTCACATTTAACCAAATATACTAGGACAGTTTTACAATAACCTGAAACTGTGATGTTAATGATAAACTTGACTCATTTTTGTAGTTATCCCAATCTAACCATCTACTCTAAAATTCAGATATTCATTTTGGAATATTTGTGCACTATTATTAAAATGTTCTGTTGTACAACATTCTGGGCTCACAAAAGATTCTATTCCTCATGAAAATTATTTGGTTCAAAATCCAAATTCTATATGGTCACATTCTTAGATTAAAATGTTAGTCTGCAGAATATCTTAGGTGCATGCGTCCCATAGAAGTCTTAATTGTGCAAGTTTAAATCCAATGTGTAGACTTACTGGTACTTAGATATCCATATCCTGGATGAAACTGGCTCATGACTAGGATGGAGTGAGAAGCAGTAATTAAAATGCCTTCTGGAAAACCTGTACTGAGCAAATAGCTCCTGATAAACCACGTTGAAAAGCTGCAGATTGGTTACAGGCTTTTTTCTGTTTTTCAGATGTGGTGCTCTTTGTAGTGAATGCAACGAGTTGCATTCTAAAAATTCAGTGTAACTAAGTTTGCTCATAACAGCATCCATTTAATGAACATTCACTGTGGCGATCCCAAAGAGTGTCTCTGATAATCACAATTCAAATATTTAATATTTGAATATTATTATTCTTTATTTAGCTTATTCTTCATTTAGCCTGAATTAGAAATGAAATTAGGGAGCTTCTATTTGTTTGACCATTATGAGTCACTAGTGACCAAATATAATTTGTTATGATGAACATCACAAGACTCCCAATGAGCTTTACCTATGATAGTCTTAAAAGTAAATCAACATAGACAACTAGTTCAAAAATAAACAAAGATTTACCAAAACAGAACATAAATGAGAAAGGAAAGAAGGCAAGTCCATGTGAGACTCTCAAAAAGAATCTCCCTATGCTCTGTATTCTCCCAGTCTAAGACTGCCCAGAGCAAAAGGCTTCCAGTTTTCCCCTCTTAAAACCCTGGGATACAAGAGCACTCTTCAAAATAGCCAAAGAAGAATGATAAACAAAATATGGTATATTCATACAATGGAATATTGTTTAGAAAAAGTCATGCTACAGCAAGGATGAACCTTGAAAATGTGCTAAGGGAAAAAGTTGGGCACAAAAGGACACAAACTATTTATATAATACTATTCATACAAAAATATCCAGAACAGGTAAATCCAGAGACAGAAATTAGTGGTTGCCAGCGTTGGGGTCACAAGGGAGGGAAGAACCAGGGGTGAGGGGGTGCTAAAGGTTAGAGTTTTTTTCTAAAGTGATGAAAATGTTATACAATTAGATGACTGCACATCTCTATGAATGTACTTACACACCGAATTGTATAATAGGAAATTATGAATTTTAAGGTATGTAACTATATTTATTAAAAATATTCAAAAAACCTCCCACACAAACCTAGATTTTTGTTAATAAGAGCACTAAAGGTTAAAGGAACAAAGCTTTATCAACCATTTTCCTGAAGCGGTAAATTAAATAAGTAATAAACTGTTGAGGGACACATTCAGTCTTTAGGCTCTTCATTTTCAAAGAATGCATTCATTATTTTAGGAGGTTTATTTCACAATGACTTAAAAACCTTCATTGATGAAAAGATGTGAGCAATGAAAAAGCCTTTTCTACTACTGTCAGTCCTAAAACACTTTGATTACAATTTTTAATAGCTTCAATAGGAAACCTGATGGGTGCTAGTAGATGACCCTATAAAGTCTGGAAAAAACTAAATGGCTGTGGGGATTCAAATATTTTTATTAAAAAAAAATAACAGTTCTTTTGTTAAGTGGTGATAAGAAGACTATTTTTAAAAGATTCTATGACCTTTTTTCTGAAATGTAAAGAATTCTATTTTAGTAAGGACTAACTGAAGAGGGAGAGATAATCTTGGAAAGAGTGAAAGGTTATTAATTTCAACCCCCCCCCACCCAATCACTTTATATATGGACAAGATTTTTCTCTGTGTCTGAAATAGCCTCCAAATGCTAGCAGCCAGGTAAGGGACAATGTGAAAGGACCACCTACTTCCAAAACAGGTAACTTTAATATCATGAACAAAAAGCCCAAATAAAACAATTTAAACTGTGCCTTACTTCTAAAGGCTATAATATTAACAGGTTCATTTAAAAACTTTTTACTTTAATATAAATGAATATAATATAAATGAAAATTTATCCTAAAACATGAACAAGCTATAATTTGCAAGATGGTAAAAATTGACCTATAAAGAAATAAATTTTTTCTGTCACCACCTGAAACATACCTAAAAGTAACTGAGAAAGAACAGAAACTAAGGTGAGTAAAGGTAATGGTACAATTCCAAGTCTCTTATCAGGAACAGTTTTAAAATTCTGTATTATAAAATGTAGGAGATAGTTTCAAAAATTCTAAGGTGATCGTATTTTCATTGTTGAATCTTCAACTCTATTTTCTTATTCTCTCATATTTTTGTTACCTAGAAAGATGAGTTGCTACTATAATTACTCAGCTTACCTTACCTTAAAGTTGAATTTACCTTGCAGTATTTCTGGCCAAGTCTTCATACCTTGTGCTTGCTACTAGAAGCTATTGTAATTTCTGTGGCCAAATTAGCATGTGTAAGGCCCAAACCACTTGCTGCTTTTGGGACTTTCTCTGGCAAGTGGGAGCTATTAAAAATTGTGTGAAGGCCTGGGCCTTATCTATCAAAATGAAACTTTAGGATCCAAACAAAAAGTTACTATTATCTTAAAGAAAAAACAAATTGAAGAGAAAGGCATGCAATAGCAACAAAGTTTTAAATGTGATTTCTTCATTGTGGATGTTTCATGAAAATGTTCCCTACAGTGATGGCAGTCACAATTTTACACTAAAAGTGGTAGTCAAAAATCATAAAACTATGCAGCAATGTGGTGAATTTTACTCCAACCTATATGTCAACAAACCTATCTTAAACATATAATAGTTATCTCCAAGCAGCAGGGTCATAGATTTTTCTCTTTATACTTTTCTGTATTTTACAAAGTAAGATGATCATAATTAACTCTACAGTCAATGAAATAGATTCCGAAGTCTTGGCCATCCCTTGCCTTTAGGAGCACTGGGGGACAAGGGACGTGCTCAGTAAGCAGATGGGCAGACTATGGGTTCTTCACTGTGGATTATTAGGTCCTTTTACTGTCATTCCATCCAGTGAAATCTAAACTCCACTAATGTGAGAACAATATATAGTGTGAAAAAGAACAAATCCCATGTTCACTAAAAATTGGATTTGAAAACTTGCTTGTTGTCCTTGGGAAACACAAAGCTTAAAGGGCACATTGCCCTCTGCAGCTACTGTGCTGTAAGATTTTCCTGACATAAAGTATTTCTAAATACTTCGACACCCTGAGAACCATTTCTGTGACTACAGACAGACCCCATACACCTGCATGGCGACCTGTACCACAGGACATTTCACATCCTGGCCCTCACTGCTATCATACTCTCAGGTTCTGCAGACAGAAATAGCCAGGGCACACTGCCTGCTTAGCAGATCGGAAATTGGTCCATCCATCTACATATGCTAAGTATCATTCTGAGCCAAGCTAGACATCAAATTGCCCCCTGGAGAATTACTTTTAGCTAGAGGACTATTCCATCTATTTATATTCCATTCTGCAATGAAGAAAACTCTGAGAGCATGGCTTTCTAATTTAATGGAGAAAGACCACAAGGATGATGCTTGCATCATCTAACAGTGGTCTCTGAACAGGGTCACTCAAGGGAAACCATGCAAATCTTAGCCCAGGAATGGGAGTCCTTCTGAGCAACCAGGTTTGTTCTTTATCTTATAGACCAGTGGCAGTGAACCTCAGATACACATGCCACAGAAGGCTTTTTCTATCTTACTGAAAGGTCTAAAAGGTTTGCCATCACTGTTACAGACAGACTGTTAACTTTATTAGTATTTCTGTCTCTAGCTTGGCTACTAGGTCAGTCAGGGCCAATGTGGGCTTCCTATTTTAGCAAATGCAACATATTTTTTGTTCTATTTTAAGTACCCTGGCTCCATTTTACCTTTCTCAACTTTTTATTTTCTTTTCTCTAATTTCCTCACTCACTTTTTAGTTTTATGTTGTACTAAGTGTTTTAAATACTTCTGGATGAGGTAAAATGTTTAAATATATAGATAACTACTGCATACTCAGAACAAAAACCTTAGCCTAAGTTTGAGGCTTTTATAGGTTACAGGGGTTATCTCTAAGTCTTCTTTGGATACAGACACTATCAATCAAGGCTGAGGATCATTATAAACTTGTTGATATCACAAGTTTTTATTTGTAAGAAATGAAATAAATGGAAAATGAGGTTCTCATTACCTTATTAAGCTAAAGAGTCACTAATAAAAAAAAAACCCAAGCAATTTTATTTTATTTTTATTTTAAGATTTTTTTTTAAAAGTCTCAGCAAGATATACTGCAAGTCCATGGTAAGTATCAGAAAGCTGAACTACTCACAGAACCACTCATTTGCGGAAGTGGCTATACAGAACATTATAATGAATCAATTACTGAATAGGGATTCATTCCTCTAACTTCTTTATTCATAGAATGAGGCCAGTAATGGCAAAACTTTGCACAACTGAAAAAGCCAATAAAAACATACTTATCATTTTCTTTGAGTCATTAGCAGAAACACTGGACAAGGGGAAGAAAAATCTTACAGATTACCCTACCTACAGAAACAGAATCCAAATCAAACAATATGAAAGATGACTAGGGCTGGGGATACAGCTCAGTGGCACAACGCCTGCCTCGCAAGCATGAGGTCATGAACTTGATCCTGGTATTAAAAAAAAAAAAGAAAGAAAGAAAAAAAGACAACTAGCTATAAATTCATCTGTTTGGCTGAAACAAAACTCAGTTTATGTAAGAATGAACAATATTCATGGCCATAAATAGCAACTTCACTTTTAATTTTGGCCAACTAGAAATGGCCGACAGTAAAGAGGGTGTGGGTCTGAAAGTTAATTTCTATTTATATCCTTAGATTTTGGTTCTGGGACAATTCAAAGAGTTGGAATATATAGAGGGTTGTCTTTCAGGTGACACACTATTTTCCAGTGAGTCTCTGGCCAGTGTGTAGACCTGGGAGTCAGAACAGAGTGACTATGTCAGTACATTTCTTAAGGTCCACTAAAAGCACTCTCAAAGATGTGGAGAGGGCAGACATGAGGAAAGGTAGCTAGGAACTCAAAGATATCAAGTTTAATCTAATGGCAAGGCTTCCTCAAACTTACTGGACTTTCCTGAGGTTCACCATCTATTCAGTGGCCCACTGGCTGGATGCCTACCTACTGGAATTATGCCAGGGGTGGAGGATAGGGTGAGGATCATCACAGCCCAGGTGAGATAACACAGGCACAGAAAACAGTTCTAAGGCTTCCTATGGCGATGTGATTTTCCCTGAGGAACTTGAGAAGGGCTGAAATAAGGAATGTAAATAAAATGACAGTAGAACAACCCAAGTGGGTTACTCATTGCAACTAAAGTTCACTATCCTAACTCTAAAGACTCCATAAAAGATTCCTACTTCTCTGGTTGATCTTTCTTTTCTCTATTGTATACACTTAACTATCAGGAAAGGAAAACTCTCTATTGTTATCACTAGCAGTTTTCTATATGTCTCTTATACAGACCTAATGAAATTCTCCACATTCAAACCTCTTCAACTTGATAACCCACTAGAGGTCTTTTCAGGACAAGTCCTAGATACTTCTGAGCCTCTTTGTACTTCCACAACCACAGTATAGGATTGTATATGCCTATGTGCACATTCCCTCCTTTTCTCTGGTCAGCTTTAATCCCATCTCTTCAGGACCCACTCATTCACCTAACATTCACTGCCTAAGCCTCAGGACAACTCCAGACACCAGACATGAAGCACAATCCTAAAACAAAACCAACAATAAAACTTCCCAAAATTTTGATAGTAACTATTACCCTCACTATGTGTTTTTTTAGACTATGTGTTTCTTTATAAAAATCTGTGGAATTAGCTAACTGAACTATATAATAAAAAATTTGATATTTTAAAACTTAAAGAAACTATGAAAAATAATCTGACAGTTATGCATGTACCAACTATCCTCCTATTTAACGTATTAACATTTTGTCATACTTGCTGCATATGGCTCTCTTAAATAAAATTTTACAGGTTGGGCCAAAGCCTAATTCTTGGTATCTTCCCACTTTCTTTCTTTTTAGAGGTATCATTATCTTTAACTGGTATCATCCAAAACTGTGCTATGCTTTTCCTCTGTGTGTACTCACTGATAACTAATTCTAAGAACAGTTTAATTATTATACAGTACTGCTATACTTAAAAAATGTTAACAGAAGGTAACCACCTATGTCTCTTGTGCAACACAGATTCAATCAAAAGTTGTTTTGAAAACATGCCCAAGTTTTGTTTGAAAACATATCCATGTTGATATACATTTGACTGAGTTTACTTAGTTTATCTCCCATTTTCATCCTAATGGATAATGATGTTCTGTGTAATTTTTTTATATTTGCAAATACTTATGCAATGAGCATCTTTTGCCCCTCCCTCCCCCAATACCATGCACACTTTTCAGAATTTCTGCAAAGATATCTGGCTCTTAAAGTTTGAAATGTTACTCTTTCTTCCTTCTACTGATTCTCACTCATTGTCAAGTATTTTTTCTTTTTTAGGTAAGTTTTTAAAATGCAATCTTTTACAAAATCAGAATACAAAAAGATGCAATGAACAAAGCAAAAGTACTGAACTGTCCTTCCGGTTCTCTTTAATATACCTTTTCTCATTTTTGTGGCACACTCAGATGCTATATTCTCACCTGGATTCCATAGCTCTTGTAGAGCTATTTTCATAGATGAATAGTGGTTTAAATAGAAGTTTCTGTGAGAGAAATACACTAGAAAGTTCTATTCCGTCAGCTGATATCACTCTTGAGTTGTGTTTTATAAAATCTGATTACAAGTTCATCTTTAGTGGTATTTTCTCAGATGGGACAATTATATTTGAGCTTCAAACTCACATATTGTAAAAGCTTAGGATTTGCCAAGGGTGCAACCCTTTGCAGTCCTAGCTTAATGGAATGCAGTTATCTTAAGTTCAAATGCACCACCTTGAATACTCCCAAGGCACATTTGTTGTTTCTTGCATGGGCCATTTAGGGTAGTTTTAGAGTTTACATTGGGGCCTTACAACTGTCCTCAGGCCTATGAAGTAGCTTAAATGCTTTTGGCTCTTTCATTTCCCTTTCTATTTTTAGTGTTTGGGGATTTTTTTTTTCTCTTTTGCCATTTTTTCTAAGTGTTGGCTTTTATTATTGGCATAGCAAGTATTTCTAGGAGTTTAAGAGAAATTTTGTATTTGTTAGATATGTTGCCAGAATAAGAACTCCTAATAAAATTCCTCAAATGTTAAATTAATTTTTCCATTAAAACGAAATTCCATCTTTCTAAACTAGTTGAATCACATGGTTTAGGAATATATGTCATGTTATTGAGTTTGTGAAGTTCCTTTTTTGGTACTGTAGCTGCACATAACTTAAACAGTAAGGAAGAAAATTAAAACTGATTTTTGTTTTAACAATTTTCATTTCATTGATAAATTATTTCATCAGATACTGCAAAGAAAGAATTAGAAATTTATAATTTTGTACTTTGCTTCTAATTTCTCTTTCTATAAAAACTTGCTTGGATTTATTTAAAATAGCTACATAATTATGTATTTGTTTAAAAGGTTTTATTGACCTTATCTCTGTGCTTTATGCCTTAATAAACATACCAATATACACAACTATCAAAAGTCAAGAGATGAAAAATTTATGTGAATGCAATTTAATACCCTAATAGTTTAAAATTTGTAAGTCATCTAGAAAAGAGAAACTACAAACTATATTCTATTCAGCAAAAAGAAGTTTATGTCTACAAGTAACACAAGACAGAGAAGAACAATTATAGAAATAAAAATAACCGAGACACAAATTATTGTGAGCATACCTAGTTAAGTGTAAATAAACCAAGCTTAAAACGCAATAATAGTAACATTTTATAGTAGGTTTCCAGAAATGTGTAACTGCTAAGAAAGAAATCAACAGATAAGCACTGATTTAACCATTTGTACTATGTGGCAATAAATTTAGTAACAATGTTTTCAGTTAGCCTGAGATGCCATTTAAATAAAAAATAATTTCTCAGTAATAACCTCATTCTGTACTTACTACAATTGGATACTCTAATAAATTATTTCATACAGTAATTAATTTGTATAGTGATTTCACAGTTACAAAAAAGCTTAAAGTAAACTGGAGCCATTTAAAAAATATTTAGAAATATTTCTGAGTTTAAAAAAAAAATCTACTTTTTACCAAATAGCAATTAACTGTGAACTGTCCATGCACTTTAGCAGTTTCTTTTGCTATGGAAGCTTATTAGTGCTACATAAAGCAGTTCCAGCACAGAATTGAAGGCTAATCAATAGTGCAACAGGCTTCTGAAAGTTAAAATAAATTGACGTTTTTGGTGTTAAACTTAGGAATGCAAGTAAAAAGGAACAGCATAACAGAATCATTTTCTACATCCAGGAAAACTTCATCAGACATGTAACTTTAAGATTCATAAAATCAGAGGCTTTGGCCCTATACCTGGTGCTGGCGATGCTTGGTGATTCTGCTCCAAGCCTACATCTTTCTAGTTGACTGGCAACAATCTGCCTTTCCACTTCCAGTTCTCGGGTGAGTCGTTGAAACTGAAGCTCCTATGATTCAAGGAAATAAAATGCATATAAGGAGAGGAGGTTTACTGCTCACACGGATCTGTGAACTAATATATGTTACAAGAAACATAGGAACATACAATATAAAGCTATAATGTGGTTTTATGAAATTAAAGTTTCAGATGGCATCAATAATCTGATTTGTGGCTATTTTAAATTTAAAGGTACTATATAGCATATCAGCTTCTGTTTGGATATGGATATGAGGATCTTTATTTGCTTTTTTTTTCTTTTGTAGATACTAACTGAGGTCTTTTAAACAGTATTCCTCCTGCAGTGCCATATAAATTTAAGGTTCTCAGAGTTTACTTGATATATTTACATTAAAGGACATCAAACAGTAAGCTGTTCATCCTCAATGGCTAACTGTCAAACCTCTGATACTGTATTGTAAATCAGCATAGCAATAAAAAATGTAAATCTACATGATGAGAATCACTTAAATATGTTTGCTACAAATCATTTAATTAAGGGAAGAAATCATACCAAACCCATAGAAAAATTCTTCCTGTATTTACCCATGGCTTAATCAACAAAATTTTGTTATTGCACAAATATATTTAAATGCCACTGTTTGAAATGAGAGATGACCAAAACCAAACCAAAACAAAACAAAAGGATAAAAGAAAAACTGAATCATAATATGGGATTTAAAATTATACTACTCAAAAGCTGGAAAGATTGACCACACAAATTATATTCTTCAACCCATGTTACATAGAGAAATCAAATAATTTCTATTATAAGAAATGCTAACTTTATTTGCATTTCTCTTATTGTATTTTAATAAGTAGAAAGCATGGCATACTATAAAACATCTAAAGATCAAAACAAATATATTTCAAGGCTTTAAGCCATAAATGTCAACTCTAAGAATACCTCAAGATCTGCTGTGCTACAGTACCACCTTACGAGATTATTCAAAGGAAATGCTCAACTGCAGGTAGTCTAACTTGTTAACAGCTGCTATTTCAAAATACCAGGCATATGAACACTTAACCCATAAACTAATTAGAAGCAAAACTACCTAAAATATTATTTGTGAGTATAAGCAAATAGTTGTGACAAATTTTAAGTAGTATATTAACTCCATGTGGTATCTTACTTGATAACACTGACTATATGAATTCTACACATCCTTAAAATAATTTTTAAGAAATGGCCTGTCAATTTCTTATCACTTTCTGATATTAAGAATCCTTTCCTACTGAAACCATTTGGTGTAGCTGTGTTGGATAGACATAGAAGAATAATGGGTCAATAATATGTCTAATAAGATAATAGGAATGAAAGTAGGCAAATGCCTGATTCTAACAATTTCTGGCCCAATATGTGTTTAGCAACAAAAGATCAGCTTAATACAAACTATTCTGTATCACATTCAGGAACAGGTTAAGATAATCTTACAAAATAGTATTATGCTTATCTTACAATATTGGTCTTTAGTGTTTCATATATATGAGGTATACATATGAAAACAGTGCTATTATATGTCAGTCAGTTAGTCTATTTATCTATCAATTTTTCCACAAGACAGGGTACATGAATTAATCAAGGTCAGCAAAGACCACCTTTGTCCTCAAGCTGTCACATTACCTTTGTACTCTGGTTCTAATGGCTACTAGAGATTGAGGGTTGACTTATTTTCCTCAAATGTGGGATAGCCATAAATTACCACACCAGCATAAGATTAAGGAGTGTTTTAAATCAAGAACATAGGAGAAAAAAATTCCATTCATAGAAAAACTTCCATTGTAGTGAATTTTTAAAATCGTGCTTGAGGTTGCATGCACATTACCTTTTAAACAACCTTTCAAGGAAATGTTGGGGAAAATTCCTGCCTGAAAGTGTGTGGCACAGTTTCCTGTAATTCCTTCCCTCAGTAGAGATAGGTCCCTTTAGCTGTCTGAAAGGTGGAGTCATGACAGACTGTAACTCAGAAACTGTGACTCCAGGAAATAGGAAGCGTCTTTCATTTCTTCCTTCTTACTGAACTTCTTGTATTAGGCCTCAAATCAAGTTCTTCACACAGAAATTACCACCATATATACTCCATGTCTATGCTTCGAAATTATCAATAGCTTATCTGACCAACTTGTGGCACAGATTTAGATACTGGAAGCTCAGTCTCAAGGCTAACTCTTCAGCCCTTCTAACAAGTACGAGAATTTAGTAATGCTTGCTAAATTTCTTTTATGCTTAATTAGCCTTGTTATGTATAATTAGGAAACTTGATTGATACACCTACAGAAACCATGTACAGCTGCTGAGTTGCTAGGAAAACCTATGTACTCATGATGTAGTTGGCATTTTCTATTTAGAAGGTAGGCAAAACCTTTAATGTTCTTATGAACCAAGTAAAGTCTGTATTATATTCCTGCTGGCCATGGCGCCCATAAAGATTCAATATTACTGACTACTTTTATCAAAACCCTTTCCAAATGTGTCCACACTCCCCTAAAGTAGGACTCATTGAAATATCAAAGGCAGACTATCACAAAGCTATAGCAATAAAGCATGGAATTTATAAAAGGTATCTAACATCTGTGAATATTCACAAATAAAATATATTTTGTTACAAAATGATAACTATTGCCCTTACAGAGGATATAAATTGGCAGTCACAGCAAGATTGTATGTAAGATGGACGAGTCGGTCAAATATTTGACAATTTTGTCTGTTAGCTTCCTAGACTGACTAATGAGGAAGGTAGCATTATGCTGTCATGTAAAAACATATTTAATGATTTCCAAAATAACACTCATTAAGATGATTATGCAGAGATCAAGTATAAATTTTAAATTTTTATAGTTTATCTTCTAAACATAGACTGTGAAGACTGAACCTTAAATCAGTATCCAAAATCATGCATACATACGATGCATAGCTTATATTTGTTTTCTTGAGAAAAGGAAATTAATGTTAAAAGTGCTTACCAATATTCAGTATATGACATTTTCAACAGAGCTTGGCAAACAAATGTTACAAGACTTCTTTTATATGTATTCCATTTTTCTTATGGAAATATCCTAATAAATATTCTTTGAGAATCAATGGAATGAAAGAAAATAAAGCTTCACTTTCACAATAGATCACATATGGTACAGAGTCGCCCTGTCCAAGAAGCCCATGGAGAGACCTGCTGCCCTAGCTACCAGCAGGTGGTCTGTGGTATTTAGCTCTTCCAGGGTTGTTTCAGTTGCAAAGAACCTCCTGGTCCCAAAGCACATTCTGTATCCTATGGACTAAGGTGGAAACAGTAAGACCAGGTCCATATACTTCTGCACTCAGGCTTTGCCAGTCTGCACAGTATTTCCATATACAGTCCTGCTTTTCCTTCAGGGGTATTGATCCATGATAAATATTCCACCCAGAAAACTATCTCAGTAAAAATCCAACTGAGACAGTCTTGTGTTTGGATCTCTTTTACAGAATGATAGTTTTTATTGTTTCTCAAGTCCAGTTTTCTGACACTGACACACTTCAAGTGTACAGAAGAAATATTGGTAACACAGTGAACGTCTGTGAAACTATTAGGTCAGCTATAATAATTAATACTGTTTGAGAAATGAAATATTACAAATTTACTTTGAAATATAATGAAATCTGTTGGTTTTCTTTCCTAGATCCTATTCTTCTCTTTTTCCTTCCCTGAAAGAAATCTTCACCTTGAACTCTATGTTCATTATTCTCATGAACATTTTACATTACTACTAGTTATACACTGATGCATGATCTATAGCATTGTCTTGTATATCCACATAATTTATGTAAATGGTATACTGTACAATGGTATTGGTTATTTTTCTTTTGTTGCTGAGACAAAATACTCGATATCCAAGTTTAAATGGGGAAAGCTTATTTAGCTCACAGTTTGTAGAGGTTTCAGTTCATAATCAGCTGGCTCCAAGGTAGGGTGGCATGGCAGACAGGCATTGTAGAGAAATGGTTCATGCAAGCAGAAGGTAGCAAAGCAACAAAGGAAGACCACAAACTCTTATATATATTCTTTATATCTTATCCAGGCTACTTAGTGCAGCTGGCACTTATATTTAATCTTAGTGTCTTTGATCCTAGCAATGCACCATGAATCAATTCAGTATCACATACCCTAGATGCAGTCACTTCTGAAAAAGCTTCACCTATGAATGCATGAGGCTTTGGTGGTGGTGGTGGCGGCATATAAACACAAGTTATAACAGTTTTTAAAATTTCATTTTCTGCAATGATTTTAAGATTTTACCAGTATCAATGTATGTGGATCTAATTCACTTATTTTCATTGCTCAGTAGTATTCCACATTAACATTTTAGCACAATGTATTTATGTTCTCATAATGATCAGTCGTTACGTTGTATCTATTTATGTAATAATTAACAGTCTGCAAAAATAAGCATTCTTCTATAAATCATTTGGTTCACTTGAGCCAGACTTCTCCACAGTAATGCCTAGAAGTGCTAGGTTAAAAGGTATGTACATTTCATTTTGCTTGATAATAGTTGTCAGATTATTTTTAAAAGTATTTTTACTAATTTATATTTTAACTAGCAGAGTAGGATGAATCTAATTTGTTTACATTTTCATTGATACTAATTTGTGTTTTGGGACATAAACCTTTCTTATAATCCACTTTGTTTATCCATTATTCTGTATTTTCCTGAGAGCCAACATATTTTCCTAGGCTTTTCAGTAACATTTAGGTTGTTGAATCTCATAGGTGTAAATCTCATAAGAGTAAAAATTTCTCCCAACTTTCGGTGTCCAGGTGTGTCCTTTTCTGTGAAACAGGTTCCTCAGTACACTTAACAGTAATGCAGCTTTATAAAGCTCTGGCCTTGGGCAAAGAATTGCACTAGACTCTAGACAGTGCACAGCATCAGACTCAGGCAGTGTATAACTGTCAAAGGGCAACCTCAAGATCATGGAGCTGAGACAGATACTTTCAAGATGAAAGCCAGGTTTATTGCTTACTTAGCTGAGGACTCAGTTTCATTTGTTTTCATTTCTGTGAATACCTTCCATGATCCCTAGCTTACGTTAGCTTTCAAAATACACAATGCAAGTATTTTATTCAGTATATTTAGTTTCATTTGGGGAGAAGAAAAAACTAGTTAAGAGTATTGAATCTACATAGAGCCTTTAATATTTTCTCAATTTTTAAAGATGTATCCAAGATTTCTCATTACTACCTTCAGTTCACTATTTCTGATTGCCACTTGGACTTTATCTCATACACTGTACTTTTTTTCCCTAAAGATTATATTTCCCATTTCTGAGACTTCTTTCTTTTGCATATCTGTCTGTTCTTGAATGCTGGATTAGAGTGAAATTTGTCCTTCCTCTATTTTCTCTTCTTATTTTGGTTTACCTGTACTTTAAACTTCCAAGTTCCTCAGTCTTAAATGAGGCTTTAAATTGGTGACTCAAGTGTTTCTATGAAACTGAGTAACAGGATTCTACACATATAGACACAGGACTACCACCTCCTTTCCCTCATATCCAGAAATGATCAGTATTAGGCAAACTTCTATCTCCTCTGATAAACAGATTTACTCCAGTTCTTAGCTTAAGAGCCTGATGTTTGCATTAAAAACAGGGCATACTTCCCCTTCCTATGGTGCCTAGTCCCTTTCTTCCTTCTTTAATCCTGATGGCCAAGGTGCTCTATCTCCTGACCTTTTCCAATAGTGAGTGCTTTATGAAAGCTTTAATTCAGTTTACAAACTCGCCCTACCGCTGGGTTACTAAGAATACTGTTCAGCTCCAAGCCTCAAGTGAAATGTAGCGCTTTCCTGAAAATACTACTTTTTTGTACACTATCTCTGTAGAAATCTATGTACTTCTGTGTACCCCACACTAAACTGCCTTGAAGAAGGGAGGTAGTTTCTCCTAGATCTTTTCTACTTCTACTTATCAACTTTAAGTTACTTAATAATAATATTCCTCATTGTCAGAATATGTTACATAATTGTCCTCACTTTCAGCCTGATTGGTCACCACCTCCCCCACTTACACTGTTGATGTCAGTCAAGTTCTCTTTTCTTCTTAACCGAAGAATGTTATTTTTCCAACTACGTACCAGAGTTCACTGTGTTGAGATTAGAACCATCCAGCTACAGATGCTTGTGTGCATTACCACCATTTACTGACTTCAGGTTAGTCTGACTCACTAATTTAGGAACTGTTGTGATGCTGACAACTATGAAACAGCAGCAGCCACCTATATTACACTACCCTGGATGAAACCTTCAACCGTCTGTTCCCATGGTGATACTGATCTTCAGTTTCTACCAGGCTTACTAGAGGGAGAAGGTCCTTTTGAAGCTGACCTCCACATGCCTTCTTCCTCCTCTGGAATCTTCTGCATCTTTCTGTAATCTTTAGTATTTTTCTTCTGTTTAATATCCAATTCATTCTCATCTGAAGATACATCTTATCAGTATCAGAATTTCCCAATTTGCTTTCTTCTTTACTATATCTCTATCAGTTAAAATTTTGGTGTAAATTGACTCCTTTCTTGAAAAATAAATTAGTACATAATAATTATACTAACTATTGGGTTATACTGTGATACTTGCACATATACATAAGCAGTGACACTATCTTCCATATGTCCCTCCCTTTCCATTCCCCTCATTCCCTTCTTTTTGTATAACAGTTTCCCTTCTAATTTCATGTCACTTTGTATTTTTCTTTTTAGCATACAGTATCACTCAACATACTGAAGTTATTAAAATTCTGGTTTCTCATGCTTTTACAGTTTCCTAATATAAATTAAAATATATTATTATTTTTAAAAACATTCATCTGTGTGCCAAAAGTCTTTTCATATTACCAATACACATAACACACATCAGGGGTCGACATGCCTCTCCAAGTCTATAAATCACAGCAGGTTATTATGAATACTGGTTATATCTAAAGAAGCAAACTGATATGGCCACAGTGTGATGGAATCACTGATTAAAACGCATTATTATTTCAACCTGTGTTGATTTAAATCTTCTAAAAAAAATAACAATGTTCTTTTCTGCTTTAGTACACTTGAGAGTTTTATAGCATTAAGTAATGTATTAGATTTGTAAGACTGAGTAGTATATATCCTGGTCCCATGACAGATTATGGCATATTCTTCCCTTTTCCCCACATTTAAAAGATTACTCAATTATGGGCATAATTGTATCTTTCAGGGTTATGAACCAAGCATAGGGAACTCTTCAGCTCTCATTTGAAATTCTCTGGCAATCACATGGATCTTTAGATGTTCAATTCACCATCTCTAGTCAAGTTTCCAATGGTCTGCTAGGTAGTTCCAGCTGAATGGTGGATAAATTCTGGCTTCTATTACAAGGCCACATCTCTCCCACCTCCTGCATTTTCTATTTATTTCTTCACCACAGTAGTTCTCCAAGTATGGTCTATGGACCAGCAGCATCTGCATCATTGGAAATTTCTTAGACTTGAAAGAAATGGGGCCTAGCAATCTGTACTTGAAGAGATCCTCCAAGAGATTCTCATGTATGATTAAATTTGAAGTTTAATGTTCTAATAGAACTGCCACCCTTCTCTCATTCAGGCTCAGACTGGAAGTGCTTTAATCTTTTCATGATTTTCTCCCTTTTAGTCCCTAAATGGTTTCCCAAATCCTGCCACTCCACCTCTCTTTAACACTGGCTGGACGTATCACTCCATTGTTGTTCCTCTCATTACTTTAACATCATGCTATTGTAAGCTATTTACATTCTTGTATGCTTAACCATGCAGCACAGGCGTGGCTGTCTAATGCTAAGAATGGTTCCCTAAGTTTGTCCTGCTCTGTGCCTGTGCCAGATAGCAGGTTCACACCTTTACAGTCTCAGATGACCTGAGCTTTCAAGCAATCCAGTGTCCCCAACAAGAGGAACTACTTTAATAACTCCCCATAGTCAGCCTATAAGCCATAGTTTCCTCCATTTTACTGAAACATTAAGTGGCTTACAATCACTCAAAATTTAGATCTGAAATCCCTTCAGTCTAAAACCTAACCACTATTCACCATTCCCTTTCTACCACATTCCACAGTATGACTTCTAAAAATTTGACTAAGCCAGAATTGCTACACATAACTCTCAGCTTTAAATATCTCGTTTGTTCACTGTCACTCCTCTTCATGCACCTATACTGAACTGTCATGGCTTTCTGTACACACCATTCAAGACTTTTCCTCATTTGTTCCATCCACCTGGAACACCACCTCCTATGAGCACAAATGTCTTGTACTCAGTCCTTGGGTACAGTGCTCAGTGATAATATCTGCTAAATTTAGTACATTAGATTCTTCCTAAATAAAAGTAGAATCTAGTATCACTCATCTCAGTATACCTGCAGTGGCCCACAAAAACAAGAAGAAAACATTTCCAATTCATCAGGATGACTTTTATATACATTTTGCTATTTATAATTGATTGCAAAGATTTAAAAATTTATAGACTTCCAAAGTATATTTACATAATGATACAAATAATATAAATAATACTTTCTGAGGTTCTTCAAACATTTTAATTATAACAGTAATCACACTCAAAATGTTTTAGAAAAATGCATGGCACCAAAGAATATTCTGCTTTTACCTAAACTCACAAAAGATAAGGAGGTGGAACTGAGGCTAGAACTCAAGCTTTTCAACATTTTACTTCTGTTTCAACAAGTTAGCTCTATTAGGAAATTTCACATTTTTAATGGTGGTGTGGGTATAAGCTCCGTGGCATTGTGGCTCATTGTTTGTAACACTGTCATGCCACAGACGGATTCCTCTTCTCCCCAATACTTTTATTGTCTCCACCTGCCTAATTCCCTGATCTCACAGGCATCATGTTCTGTTTATTAGAAAATCAGGAGCTTCCCAGCGGTGGATGACATTTTGAAAAATCTGTCTAACAGTGTGAAAATATTTTCACATTTTGAACTAGCAATACAATCTTTTATTTTCATTTACCTTTTCTCCTAAAAAGTACAATGCATCACAAAAAATACTTACGTATGGAAATATAAATAATCCTACTGACATTTGTGTTAGTTGGAATTTTCCAGATTTATGTTTAAAATTCATTAAACTTTGGGTAGTCCTAGTAGTCAAATGGGGATTGAGGAAGAGTGATACAATCAGGAAAAATGTATGCTTGGAAAATGTGTTGGCTATGGTTGTCAGTGAAAATGTGGCTGTCATTTCCAACAAGACAGTTGTTTGGGAGAATTAATGTAAAAAATACACTATTTTCCTTTAACTATAATCCTTTGAATATGTAATTAGCTATTACTTTAACTCTCATTGAAATTATGAAAATGACAATAATTAATCTGTCTTTCTAGTACATATGTAGATCAAAATTTATTAAGACTAATGCTATGTTAAAGGTTTATTTGGGGGCTAATCGACTGCACAGTATATGATAATGCATATTAATCATTATTTGTGGAAATGGAAAACCAGAAAGAATAAATCAACAACTTCTTAATACATCTATGTGGAATATTTACTGCATACAAAGAAAATGATTAGAAAATGATAAGAGAAACAAGGACAAATTTAATCTTTCTTAAGTAGATGTAATGTGTAGTGCTAGAGTATAGTCTGGATTTAAATGTGATTGACTTATGATTTTTAGTAACTTAATAAAATATAATTACAAAGAAAAGACTATCCAGCTCAGGCAGATTTTTTTCTTATGTCTGTCTATGTACTTTACAATTTTTATTACTGTTCTGGAGACATTTCATGGCTGAGTGTGTGTGTGTGCATGTATGTGTGTGGGCATGCAGGGTATAATAATTAGAATGTGCATTGATCATTTGTGTCTTAGCCAGTTAAGTAGTTCCCTGTGAAAGAATGTTACCTGGCTTGAATTGTGTTAGAGGTGATTTTTTGTCTTCTTAATGTTTTCATTTTCCAGTGCGTATTAATATCATTGTTTTTCTCCTAAATTTCCTAAGATTACCCTTAATTTCTTGAAAAGTAAAGTTATGGTGATTTTAGCTCTCAGATGGATAGATATCTTTTGTGTTTCCTATGTCACGTCCCTGTGTTCTCCTTTGATTCTCCTGTCTTCTCCTCCAACACTTGGCTCCTTCCACTGGTTAGCAATACATAAAAGCAATTTTAACTTAATCTTTATTACCCTTACTGAATATCTGCAAATTTCCTATTTAACTAAAAAAAAAAAAAAAAAAAAAGACAAGCTGGAGCTAGAGGTTTGTTCAGCAGTAGACTATGCTTTGTGTGTCCAAAGCTCTAGTTTCAATCCCCAACACCCCTGTCAAAGAAATAAATATATAAACTTAAAAGCAGACAAGTTAATGTTGCCTTTTCCTTGTGTTAGTCATACATGGTTCTAATTTAGACACAAAAAGAAAAATCATTTTAAGAGAGTGCCAGATTAAATAATGTTTTTGACTAATTTATTATTTAAAAGAATCTTTAATTTCTCTTGTGTACAATACATACATACTTAAGAAGAAATCTATTTGCTTGTGTTTAGAACGGGTATAATATCAAATGTGTCTTTTGTTAAAATACTGAATGAATGTCTACTGTAGCTCAGGCACTCCGCACATATTATCTCTACCTCTTAGAAAAGTGTAGAGCAGCTGAACTGAGCAATCCTAGAGCAGCAGAGGCAAAATAAATGACCTGCTCAAATTCACATAATTAGGAGTGACTAGAATGTTAAATTATTGAACTTTCCACGATAGGAAGCTGAAAAATTAAGATTGTTTCATTTTCTGTTCTTGAAAGTTATATTTAGAACTGTAATTGAATTCATTACTTCAAAACTCTCTTCCAAAATTAAGTAAAGCCCTGGAATTTAATAAGAGCCAAATGCAAGTTTACATGGGAACTTACTAATGACAAAAGTGAAATTGCATTTAACAAGGAAAGAACAGCCAACATAATTAGATATAAGAAAGGCAGTTTACCACCTGTAGTGATACACATACATGTAGATATTTACATATATGTAAATTCTATAGTAAATATAGAAAAAATATATAGGAGAATACTTTTACATTAGGTTGACAGAGCCCTTTGAAAACAAGCAACCTGAAAATAAGAAGGGAAAAGATAAATACATTTCAGTGCATAAAACTTTGTGTCTAGGAGAACATACGAAGAAAGTTAACTGGGGATAGAATTACACAGCTCAGTGATAAAGAGTATCTGCATTTGTGTAGTGTGTAAGGCATCCCAACACACACACACACACACACACACACACACACACACACACACGTCAAACAGGGAATGGAAATATTTACAATGTATAATGAATAACATGTTTGGGAGTTTAAATGTTTATAAGCTTCTTAACACTTACAAGCACATAATTTGAGATAGAATAGATTAAAGAATAGTAAGCTTTAGGATTTGGGATCAATTTGCACAAAAGCCCCTTAAAATTTGGATACCTCAGTTTAGATATCTGTAAAATAAGAATAGTACTCACATCAAAAAGGAATTGGTATGAAGTCTATACATGTGTCAAATGTTGTGTAAACTCTGAAACTCTTTTTAAAGAAGCATTATTAAGTAAAAACAAACAAACAAATTAAATAATGCCCTTGAGAACCTAGATTCACTTGCCAAAATCTGGAGATAGATTTTAAATTCCTAAATAGGCAATAAAAAAATGAAATAATTTGTATTATAGGTAGGTTTTTTATATTCCACTTTATAAAGTTGTTTAGCATTATACAATATTGTACCATTCAGTTAATATTTAAGCTCTTTAAACTTACAATATTTTATTTTTAAATTTTTTTAAAAGAATAAAACAAAACAAAGTAACATATTTTGTTTTTAATGGCCCTTTTTCATCTTGTATTGTTCTTGCACCTTAATCCTCAGATAAAGAGGACCCAATTTCACACATGCAATCACAGAATAAAGTAGAGGCTCAAGCACTACTCATGCCAAAGGAGAGAGAGAAGAGTGGATACTCCTTGCTACTATGATGACTTATTTTCCATTTATTTAACTACAAAACTAATGACTGGCACAAAATTAGGGTTTTGTGACACTGATTTCTTTATATAACTGGATAGAAGACATCAAAATACCAATGTCAATAGGCAGTATAGGAACTGTGGACAAATTTATAACCTTTAATATTCAGAAAATGATTTAATGCAACCCAAACGCTTTATTCAATATTTTCCACTATATTATTCTATTAAGAAACTCATTTCTATGGCTATTTTATGAAAATACTGAAATACAAAAAATTTTTCGACTTTTACTTTGTGAAGTTACTCTGGCTAGTAGTAGGTTTTATGCTGACAACACTTATCTCCAGTTAACAGAGAAGCTAAGATCAAGATGACGTCTCGTAACTTCTCTCCTGGTATATGGCATGAGAATGCTACCCCTGCAACAAATACTTGGTATAAAGTCTCATCAAAGCAATAGGTTTAGCTAGTGCTCCTGTTCAAGGACCAAGACTCATGCAAGCAGAGGCTCCCATGCTGGCTGGTACTCGGCTTAATATACCAACAATCTGAGCTTCTGAAACTGTATCTTCCTGTATGTGTGTGGCCTGGTTATATAAAGAACATGATGAAAAGACGGAGTCCCTGTGGAAAGAAAAAACAGAATTTCCTAGAGACTCACAATCTTCTTAACCCACCAGCAGAATCAAAGTGCTGCAGAAAGGCTAATGGGCAATCCCAGTTCTTTTCAGAGAAGACTGGATCTTTGCACTTGGCTAAAAACCACAAAGGAAGCAGGTCTTTATCGGGTAGCTCTTATTCGCCACAAGAAATATCCTAGCTCACAGTTTGCATTGGAGCATGAAATGTACAACAGAGACAAAGCCATGCATTCATGACAATATGTGCTATTTCCCATAAAAAGGGAGAAAAGCAACTACACTAATCAGTATACTAGGTGAAAATTTTCTTTGAAGTATACCAGTGTCTAAAGGGTGATTAAAATACACAAAGAATGTTTAAATTAAAAATAAATTGTTACAATAAAAGATCCACTGCCATTACTCTTCCTGAAAATACTCTCCTTCCCTTTGAATACACTTACCTCTCATTGTTCTTGCCACTTTCTAAAGCAGTTTTGAAAGTCCTCCGTGTGTTTTAATACATTGTATTTACTGGATCTGGCACCATGGGACATCTGGCTCTTCCTCAAAGTTAAAATACCATGAAAGGTAAATGTTTTGAATTGATTTAGGACATCAAGGCAGATACAACAGCGCAACTAAAGACGCCAAAGAGGATTTCCAAAACTGTTTCAAACAGTGGCAAGCATGACAGAAGAAGTATGTCTGAAGGGATGGGAATATTTTGAGGGGTTTCTGGCAAGGTGCCTTTTACTATGATAAATTTTTAAAAATTTAAATATTCACTGTATTTTTTGTTCACCCTGCCTAGCTTTTGCCAGCTCTTTACAAATTTTTCTTTCATTCAAGAGAAGACTGAATTTCCTTTACAGAAGCACTGACCTGACCTCTCCTCATTTATTTGCTGGGAGACCCTCTAAAGTATCTCATTTCTCAGCTTGCAGTAGCATATACCTCTCTGTAGTCTTAATAACTTTTTCTTCTGTTTCCACATCCAATTTTCCCATCATTCTGCTAGCAGTGGTCCTTTGGACTTTTTATTTTATTTTAAGCAGATTCTTGTTTTTTAATCAGACACATTTTTGCAATGGCTCTTGACTTGCACAGGTCTCATTTTCTCTTCAATTCTTCACCACATGGCTGTAACTATAACCTTTTCACCAACTGTCCTTCTGAAGGTCATGAATCATTTATCTCTTGGGTGTTAAATCCAAAGGGCACTTTTCTGTGCTCTGTTTACCTTGATCTTCCTGCATTCTTTAACTAATGGTTCCCTCCTTAACAGTCTCCCTTCCTCTGGCTTCACGTATATATTCTGGTTACCCAACTTACCCCCAATTTTTCTCTGATTAAACTCCGTTTCCTTTGTGGAATCCTGGATTTTTGCTCCAATCTCTTGTAAATAGTGATGTTTCTAGTATTCTAATGACTAGAAATTTTACATAGGTGATTTCATTGACAGTAACAATACTGGCTGATATTTGCTAAGCAAGTACTATGCTATTCTAACCTTTGAATCTCACTAAAGCAGTGGGCTCTCAGAAACTGTGCCTAAGAAGTAGGAAAGGTTAGACACTATTCTATAGAGGGAGGCACTGAGGTTAAGTAACCTATCCCTGGTAGCAGGTCACACATGGGACAGAATAGGGAGTGAATTTGTTAAGGCTCACAGAAGTGTCTATATGCTTCATGTCTCTGCTGTTCCCAAGGCTTCAAGTAATAACTTTGTGGTTGTGAACCTCAACACCTACAACTTCAGCCTACATCTTCCTGACTCAGATGCAAGTCAATGTGTCCAAATGTCTAATGAGTCTCTTTTTGGGGATAATCCACAGTAATCTCAAGGTAAAACATCTCAGGGTAAAACTAAAACATCTCAAGCATACAACATTTAAAACATAACCTGAAAGTTATCTGTAACCTGTTACTTCTTCAGACTTGCATATTAGCTTTGAGATTCTATCTCCTATCACATTCTGCACAGGAAAACTGGTCCAGTTCTGTTATTCACTCTCCTTGAACATAAGCCTAAAATACATTTGTCTTTTAAAATAAACTAATGTATTATAATTAAAACAAGGCATTTTAGTATCATGTTATGAATGTCACAAATATAAGAATTATATGATTCTGCAAGTCTTAGAATTTTCTTAGCAGTGCACAAATTGGTTTGAAGAACACAGTATGTCAGAATAGCATAAGCTTAGCTGGATTTGAGAATGGCAATATTTTCATTACAATGGCTGCTAGGGTGATGAGTGGTTCCAAAGGCCTTGCATGTAGTTGAGATGTGACTGGAAAATATGGTGAATGTTTAAATTTTTAAAAATTTAAATTAAAAATTAAAAATTAATTATACTACAAGACATTGTCATTAACCCCTCTCAACACCCCCTCCCCTTTGATTCAAACATACTTATTCCATCATTTTTGCCTATTTTCTGAAGCAGTTTTCTTTCATGAGTGTCTTTAATTGTACTTTTGTAGTTGCAAGACTGTCCTGAATTGATTCAAAATACTTACCTTCCATAGTCGCTTTGACACTGGAGAGCCAGAAGTAACACGGTGCCAGACCTAGTGATTAAGGAGGATGAGGAAACGCCACTGTGTTCTTACAAGCCTGCCTTTCTACTAGATGGCAGTCACCAGCTGCATTCGCCATACTTTTTGACATCATTTCATGAAGACACTTACGGAAGAGGACTTCCAGGACAGTGTCAGAAGTGGCAAGAATGATGGGATAAGTGTGTTCTAAGTGAAGGGAAGTATTTGGAGCTGGATTCATACTCTCATCAGGTTAAAACATCAGTGATAGATGTATGACTGTTCACTGTGGTACAAATAGATCACCTGGTTTTATTAGTAAAATTAATAAAAAGCCTATAAATATACTTAATCTAGTTAGTAGCCGTAATTTGAATAACTGCTGCCCAAATATAAATATTGACACTATACCAGATAAAATTATTACAGTAACTGGCAAATTTCATTAAATTGTTAAAAAGAAATTTATTTATATTCATGAATAGATTATAGTTAATTCTTTAAATTTTAACATGAAAATCTTACACAAATATCACATTTCTGGCATGTATAACATGCATTTACAACTGGTGTACCACAAATTAGCTGTTACAATTTTTCATATCATTATAATGTTTTCCTTAGGGAACGGTCATATGATGGCATATGGTCTTCTAAATCAACATCTTTCTTTGCATGATTGTAATCAAAGACCTCCTGAGAAGTAGTACAAGGTGCCTGATGAGACAGTCATTGTGTACTACAAGTGGTTCAAGCTGGTGGGAATGACTAAATTCATATCAGAGACACTGGGTAGCCAGACAGATGAGTTATAGCCCTATCCTCAATGTATTAATGGCAGTGTTTTTACTGTGATAAAATTTGAAAACATTCACTCTTTTAAAATTATCATACCATGTACACTTACAAGGAGTTTGTAGAAAGAGTTGTTTTATCACTGTAGTACATCCATATGACTAAAAGAATTTTGTAGTAAAAGAAGTCAAATTTTAACAATTTCCTTTCAGTTCCTATTTAAAAAAAATCTGTATCAAACACAGTTTCACTTAAAAATCATGGCTATTTAAAAATAATGGATATTTATTAGGTGCTCACTTTAAGTTCCACATGAATTATATTATCATTTTAGAGATGTAGATCATGAATGCCTACAAGGCCTACTTGGGAGAAGGCAGATCCAGAGCTCTTTATCAGTCTGTCTTGTAGCCTGATACTAGGATCTCCAGTGTCCCAACAAATCTGATAATAAGGTGGGGAAAGGAAGACAATCATCTCTTTAAAACAATACATACCGAAGTAATTCATCAAAAGTTTCACTACATAGCTTATTTTACTCTGATGTGATTGTCTCCTTCAGTGTAATAATCCTGACTCATAAGTCTTTGACATTGTCTATATATAATGAAGGCCCTACAAAAACAGTTACAGTCCAACACAGTTTCCAGAGTTCCAGCGAAGCAGTTAAGGACTGTAGAGAACCTAGTTTGCAGGTGTTCAGAGAATGTCTTCTGCTGTTTCCCATTAAATAAACAGTACTTTCTAAGATATCCAGCCTCACTTGACAATAAAACAGAAATACCTTCAGTGGATCTTTATTCTTAGAATCACAAATAAGAATTCATAATTGCGAGCAAAAAGAAGAGGAATCCATAATTGCAGGCTGAAAGAAAGAGAAGGAGCCATACTGCTACATATACAGTATCTATCCAGATTTCTCCATCCTGAATTTGCCAAGTTCTGTTTTTAAGCTCATTACTGTCAATATAGCTGAGAAAGAAGCTAAAGGAGTCCCAGGTGAGACTGCACCATAGCAACAGGCTTGCCACAGATTCTTTGGGGAGTAGAATTTCACAGAATTATTTGATTGCCTATTCACACTCTTGATTACAACACACCAAGCTGTTAAACTAAATTGTAAGCCATTAGGGTACTGTAGGAACTTTAAAAAATAAATGACCCTGTGTGAAGATATTTTTCACATGTACATTCACACTGAGATGTGTTTAATTGTTTGTAGCCTGTTTCCCTTTTATTTAGAAAACAAGGAAAAATCTTTAAACCATTTCAAAACTTGCCAATGTCACAGTGTTTTAATGTGATAAATAAGGTAGTACCTTTTATTGCTGGTAAATATTAAGTCTTTGGTCTAGCTCATAAATATTTCTTTAATCTTCCATCTTGACAGAACATAATGTACTTACCATTTTCAGAATCTGATCAGGAGTTTTAATATATCTTTAATTAGATCAAGAGTGCCAAAATAAAACTATAGAAAAAAACCAACCTGGGTCTTAACATAGACTTAGGCTTATGTTCAGTCTTATGCTTGAACTTTACCTATTATTAATGCTCAGTCAGAGGAAAGTACACGCAGATAGACCACAGAGGAAAAAAGCAACTTCTGTTTGGGGATTGTACAACTCAAAGTGTCAGCCACCCTATACTATATCACAAACAAAAGTCAGTCAATGTGAGAATACAGACAGCAGAGGTAAAAGCTATCACAGTCCTAAGAAAATCAAATCAAGGCAAATCCAGACGAGTGTGAATTATTATTACAATTCCTTTTCATGTCCAACTATATCACATTTAACTAAGAGTTTTCAAATTGGCTATGAATTCTGTTGAAGAAAGAGTAAACATGTGAGAAATATTTAGATCAAAGGACAGGGAAGCATTTATGTGAAGTTATTTTTGTGAAACCAATTCTCAGTTATTTATGCTAATAGAGATGCCTGGTGGTGTGAATCTAATCCAAATTATTTATATTTGGATTTGTAATGCATGGTACATGGTATGATGCTTCTGTAGCAGATTTTCTTTTCTAATTACATTTGCTTTGTTATTAAAAAGTCAGTTTTCATTTCTTTAATACACATCTGCTACCTGTGAAAGGCAGAGTTGCTGAGCCTGCAGGGCAGGAGGACAGCTGGCTGGCAGTTACAGACTCACCACTGACAAGCTTTGGAGAAGAAAAGACCAACAAGTCAACTCAAAAGCTTAATTATATGTATTTAAATTTTACATAAGATTGGTATGGGTCTCTTGGTATTAGCATAGGCAATTTTTGTGGATATTCAATTTAGTCTTATTAGAAGCCCTGGAAGTTTCTGGAACTACCTACAGCACAACAGAAAAGCATCACTTTACTAAATAAGATATGCACTTATGTCTAATCAATTAAACATGTCTTTTAAAACACATGATACTCTTAGAATTGTTTCATGCAAATAGAATATTCAGCAGTAATTATTTTTAAAAAGAAAATAGTAAATAATCAAAATTTAATAGAAACATGCAATGTGGCATTATGCAGTGGGCATCTATTGTTTTTGCCATCTAGCTTATATTTCTGCTATGAAAGGCATTCTGATTTTTCTCTGGGGAAATGTCCCTTGCATACTTGGCCGGATGACTTTGGTATACTAATAGAGTAGGGCTGTACATTGTAGAGAGAAAATGACAACACCAATACATAGGAATTTTCAGTGAAGGTTAATTATTTCTGAATGAGCACCAAGAAAATGAAAAGGACACAAGTTGATGATCTATGAATATGTTTAGAAAGGAGAAAGACAGCAGTTTAGAGGGAGCTAGCTCTTGCCCAACTTTTCCATGAGCTAGAAACATCTGGCAACAGATTATACTAGTTAACAGGGTAGCCACAGTAGCCAGTGTCAGCCCAGCACTGGGAAGGCATGAGTAAATCTCTCCAGAATAAATCTCTGCTGTGGAAACTTGCATTTGGTGATAGATAACAGTGGCAAGCGAGGCAGCTGAGTGCTATTGTAGCTGGCTCCAGTCATAAATTCCCCAGCTGGATAACTGGCAAACAAGACAGAAGTATGAAGTGAGGGAGAACAGACTCTGCTCCTTGCTCCTCCCAAGGACTCTATAGCCAAAGGAGACACAATAAGAATAAATTGACATAGTAGTGACACCACTGACTACCTCAGTGGAGACAATATTCTCAGTTTGTTAAGTATATACTATTTGATTCTCATATATTATGTATCTCTCTCTCTCTCTCTCTCTCTCTCACACACACACACACACACACACACACACACACACACACACACACACACACAGACACTGTTGTGGCTTGTATTTACATGTGCCCTCAAAGTCTCATGTGGTCCTGGGTGGAATTCTGGAGGTGGCTGCATCTAAGGTATTTGATGCTGGATTAAGGACGTCATGCTGAGCTTAATGGTACAAAGGTAGGAGTAAAGGGGCCACGTCCTGGGTGTGAGTGCTACTCACTCTAAGGACACTGTTATGGTTGATATAATGTGTCAACCTGAGTTTAGAAATTTAACTAAGAGACTCAGCAGGGAGCCAAGATCTTTACTTTATAAATATTTTCATCCGGTGAAGAGGAGGGCAAGGAGATTTTGTAAGTGCTAACCCACCCTAGAGAAGGGGGTGGTGGTGGTCTGTGTACAATATAAGGGATGGAAAAAAAAGGCTTGCTCCTTGCCTTTTGCTCTGGCTGCTTTTGCTGGCTGCTGCCTTGCAGTGTTGCCCAGTGCCATGCCACACTGCCTTGGAGCCAGCTGATTACGGACGGAAACTTCCATAAACAGTGAGGTAAATAAATAAACCTTTCCTTCCTTCATTTTGGGTGTCAGGTATTCTGTCTCAGCAATAAGAGAAAAGTACTGAAGACAGGCAGGTGGTTTGGATAGAATGTAAAGGGCAGAAAGAAGGTGGTTGCCATTGCTTACAGCTTGCTGTCCTGTTGCCTTCTACCTTAGCTGCTTTGCCATGGTCTGTTTCTCCTCTGCGATGCCCCTCCCTTTGCCATGCCACCCTGCCTTGGGGAGCCTGTCTACTATGGAGTGAAACCTCTACAAACTGAACCAAAATAAAATTTTCCTCCTTTATAGTATTGAAATTAAAAAAAAAAAAACTTTCTAGCTTTTTGATATTATTGTTTTTTTACCTTCTACCAACCTCTCTTCTCTTTTTGAATGTTATTGTTTTTCCTGTCTTTTTCAAGTTTATTTCTCTTCTTTTCTCAGTTAATTTTGGGTTTATTACTTTTAGATTTTTTAGTGTATTCTATATAATTTTTGCCACTGCCATTTTTATAGTTGTTGGTATTCTGGATGATGCAGTTATTAATTACTTTTCACTCTTTTAATACCTGTTTGCTTGTGTTTTAGTTGTGATCATTATTTGTGTTCTTTCTGCATGGTGCTGAAAGCTGTGCCTAGATCTTTTTTTATTTTTTTTATTTAAAGAGAAACAAAAGCATGTAAAGGGTAGAGGTAATACAGAATTCCAAAATTAAAATAAAATAAAATAAAAAGATAAACAATAAGAAATCACTAGTTAATAAATTACATACTGTCCTCTTAGAAATAGTTGTTCAAGTTACAAAATTAAAGCATACAAAGTAGACAGTCAAACAGTGAGACTGTAAACAGCTACGCATGCATGAATCTCTACATGTATTTCTATCCTTCCTGTATAAGAGGGAAAAACAAAACTTAGCAAAACAAAACAAAACAAATTCCTATAAAAATATGAAACCAAAAAGTCGTATGAAACCACATACGATCAAGGTGATCTACGATGATTGCTCTGTTGTTTCTTATTATCTTCAATAGAATGTCTATATCATCAGGCATAAATGAATATAGCAGTATAATTGAATATAGCAGTATATAATAATATTGGTAAAAATAAAACATTGTAGACAGTATAAAACTTCAAAGGCAGGTAATAATCAAACCATAAGTGGATATTCTAGTGGATCTTGTCATCTTAAGTGCAGTTGCCTATACTCTCAGACTTGATACTATCAATCATAACAGCTTTGAATAAAATCTATCAATACAAAACAGCGATCCAACAGGCCAGATTTGATTATGATCAGTCATGGTAAAACAGTGTAGGTTTTACAGAGCTTTAGATTAACTTAATAGGAAATAAAGAATGATTACCGTACTATATCGTGTTATTTTCGGGATTACTGTCTGTGCCCTCAAATCTAGTACAGGTAGAATGACTGAACAGAATAGAATACATCTAAGCAGAGTAGTGTGAGTAATGTGGGTTTTAAATCCTGGTGCACTATTAACAATATAGCGTATCAAGGCCATCTATGTTAGTGATTCTAGTTATCCTTCCCTGCCTCATTTCTGTTATGCTATTTTTCTGCCTTTGTCTAGTTTTCTCCTTCAATCTACTGCCTGCCCCACTCATTGAGGCCTTTCTGCCACTGTTCCTAAAATCCTGGTATTTTTTTTTCTCTCTCTCTAGAATGTCCTTCAGTATTCTCTGTAGGGTTGGATTGGTGGTCACAAACTCCCCCAGTTCCTCTTTGTCATGGAAGCATCTTGTTTCTCCATTAATTTCTAGTGACAGTTTTGCAGGGTACATC